>PVJX010019127.1:0-35347 GCA_004027295.1 Dolichotis patagonum
ATAGAGAGAGAAAAAAATGGATGTGAAAAGACGGTGAAAGGAAGGAAAGAAGAAAAGGACAGGTGAAATTCAAGCCTGGATTGAGTTCCAGGGAGAGACTTTCAGAAGTTTGGAAGACACTGGGATCAAATGCAAATTTCAGATATTGCTTTCTAGGCAGGAAGAATGTGGGCAGATGGAATAGAGGGATGGGGAAGAAGAAAGAGGAATCTCTGAACTATTGCTTTGTTTTATGAATACAGTTTTCCTTCTGGAGTTTTAGGAGAGAATTTAATAATGACAAAAGGTACAATTTAATATTACAGTGTAGAAATTTGAATAGGCCATTTTATTGCCTGGCTAGGAGGCAGTCTGATTTTATAAGGGTTACACAAGGACACTAAGACAGACCTTGATACAGAGTAAAAACTCAAAATGGTAATATAGCTTTTATTGTAGTATTTATACCTGATGGGGTGATAAGGGAAAGCTTCATAGAAAGTAGACTCATAATCTGAATTTCATGATACAAAGGGGTTTAGCAGGCATGTGCATAGCATGTCTGTGAGCTCAGGCTTTGGAACCAGAACAATAGAATTTGAGGCCCGGTTTAATTGGTTCTTCTATGACTTTGGACAAGTTACTCAATTTCTATGTGACTCAGCTTCATGTTAATGAGATGGCAGTACCTAATGTATAAGGGGGTTTTAAATATGATAAGGCATATAAGCCACTTAGAGATGAAGTGAAATTAAGTTTATTTTATATTAGTTGTTGTTTTTGTTTTTGTTTTTGTTTTTTCCTTTGGTGTCGGGGATTGAACTCATGACCTCGCGCTTGCCAAGCAGGCACTTACGCTGCTGAGCTAAAACCCCAGCCCCATTTTGTATTAGTTAATGTTGTTATATAATGAATATCTAACCTGCACTGTAGGGCCCAAATGACGTGTGCAAGAGAAGAGCCCCTTCATGAATACATTAATCATCACTGGAATCATTATCATCACCAATCATCATCTCCAAGCATTGTTTCTTTGGGATCTAGTATTCTACTTCAAGATTGGTGATATTTACACACAGTGGAGTACTACTCTGCTATAAAAAGATAAACTTCAGTCATTTCTAAGGAAATGGATGCATCTTCAGTCCATAATGTTAATTTAAATAAATCAGACACACAAGTTTAAATATTGGATGGTTTCCTCTTACATGAGAAACCCAAAGTACAAATAAAAATCAAAATAAAAGATAGATAATAAGAAACAAGGAGACAGATCTTTCTCAAATGGGAAGGAGACCAAGAGGTGGAGGGAGGGGGAGGAGTAGAAGAGAAAGGAATGAAAAAAGGAATTAAGGTGTGTCATATACATATACCAACTCCACACAAGGAATGTAAACATTATGTACTGCAAACATGTACAAATAAAAAAACATTTAAAAATATTTAAGGATTAAGAGTTCTATGATTGCACACAAATCTATGAACCCTAAATGGACTGAAGTCCATAGCTGAACTCTAAGAATAAAACTACGATATCTGTTTTTTAATGATGCAAGAAGCAAGATAATAACAAAGCCTATGCAATGTAGATTCTTTTCTTTTTATTTTTTTTTATTTTAAAGAGAATAAAACCAAGCTAAATAAAACAGAGTAAAGCCAATCAAAACAAAACAGTGAAGTGACACAGAGTTTCAAAACAAGATAATGGGTAGACACTCAAACATTGACAGCACAGTGTTTATTTCACTAATGAGAATATTTTCAAGTTGGCTCCATTTACCTATGAAGGCCGCAAGATCATCATTTTTATGGCTGAGTAGAATTCCATTGTACAAAAATACCACATTATGCTTTGATTTTGTAACTTTGGCAACTATTTTTTTGAGATGACAATGAGTAATGTATCAAATAGTGATTCTACGATGAGAATTTTTTTCCTTTGAATTCCTTGAATTCGATATTGTTGTACTCTTTTCTGCTTTTCTATTCTCTTTAATTTTCTTTCATTGCTTTGAAAAAAAAGCAAATAAAAATATGCAATATAACAACCATTGTTAAATTTCTTTCATTCTGTTTTGAAAACCTATATTGATATTGTTTTGAGTTTGTTGTTGTTTATTCCTTTTGCTTTTTGTTCTTCTTTTCTGACTTTTCTCTTTTTAAATAAATTAAAAACAAACAAAAAACAAGATAATGGGAAATCAACAATTACTACCATATTGCCTCTTGTTGTCTTCAAAATAGGTGCCCATACCATCAGACATAGGAAAGTCAAACAAAACAGAACAGAATAGAACCAATAAATGCCAAACAATGAACAAATACAGAACTTCAAAGAGATAAGAGTAAATACAAAATAGCTACAATCATGTATCTTGTGATCTTTGAAATAACTGCTCATGCCATCAGATACAACAAAAGCAAACAAGACAAAACAATAAAACCCAACCAAATAAAACAATGAATATGATACAAGACTTTAAAACAAAGTAATAGGGAATTAACAATGGCTACCACCTTCAGGAGATTCCCCCATAGATGCTATACTGCATACTGTTATCCTCTAAATAGATGATCAGATTACTGGCTTTAGGCCTGCAAAGTCAATATAACACTAAACACTACAAGCATTACATTGTATTTTACTTCAATACCTATCATCTCAGTCTGCCCATTTAGATTCTTGGCTGGAACCAGAGACTCAAAGCATTTGGAATAAGAACCGTGCTCAGCATCCAGGATGCCAGACCCAGACGGATGGCTCTTTCTCCTGATGCTAGCTTTCTGAACAATTCACAGAGCTTTCCTGAGAGAGAGATGAAGGCAAAGAGGCAGAAACAAGAGGGTGTTTTAAAAAAAAATCTTTTAAAATTTTATTTAAAGAGAAAAAACACAAAACAATAAAAAGTATAGCAACAATGAAGAATTCCAAAGGAAAAAAAGAAAAAAAACCACTAAGAAATCATTATTTGATTAATTACATACTGCCATCTTGGAAATAGTTGTTCAAGTAACAAAATTAAAGCATACAAAATAGACATTCAAACAGTGAGACTGCAAACAGTTCTGCTTCATGATCTAACAAAAACTTAGTAATACGGTCATCTATCTTACACATTTAAACAACATTCAGTTATATCCTTTAGGGCACTTTCTTTTCCTCTCTTTTTTACAGTAGCAATTACACACTTTAGGTTTTAAACTCAAGGCACCACTTGGAATGGTAAATGTTATCTCCATTTGCATGTGGGAGCACATCCTGCAGACAGCAAAGTAAAATATTACTATTTTGAAATGTAGAGAATTTGAGCCAGTGATGCTGACATGGAGTTTCAGTTATTGATCTGTTACCCCAAATTTGGATTTTTTTCCTGTAGGGAATTTATATTTCCCATAAATGATCTTTAGAGTCATAGACTGGAGACATTTATGTAGAGTGCTGCTATAATCACTTCTGACCTCTCACTAGCCTTTTACAAACATATTGCTGTGCTTTATTTTCCTTTCCGATGCTTATTACTACCTATAACTTGGTTCTGCTTTATATTTTTATTTTCTTGTTTTTCATTCTTATTTTTATTATAAATTTTGTGAGGATAAGGGCCTTTTCTATCTTTTTACCATTATATACAATACTCAGTGCCTAAAAAAATACTTGGGGTAGAATTTATGCTCATATATTTGTGTTGAATGAATACATGTCTAAACAACTACTAGAATACAAATTTGTTCATATATGAGTGGCAAAAAGTTGACTTTTCAGGAGATTTGGTGGTCTATCAAAGGTTAAAGAGGCCTTGTCATGCAGTACCAGGGCATGAACACTAGTCATCTCTCTCTTGCCTTAGACCTCATCAACCATGAATATGTGGTAGCAACCACTGTACATTAAAAACTGCATCAAGGACAATTTGGAGGGTACACACAAAAAATTGAAGAAATGAATTAGTCCTCAAGAATATTTCAGTAACACAGAATATGAAACATATATAGATAAAAGGATACAAATTTTTACCAATTATTACTTATTCTAGAGAAGTATGTATCAACTGTGGAATGAAATAAATACAGACATTCACAAGTGTGAAACTTAAAAATAATACCCAAATCAGGGCCCTGTTTCAAACCAGTACTAAATCAGAATCTCTAGGAGTCGGATCCAGCTTTGCTATTTTTACTCCGTATGACTAATGTATTACCAGCCTCAAAAACCTGTGTTCTACAAAAACAAACACCATATTTTCTCACTCATTTGGAACCTAAACAAGCTGGTTTCATAGAAATGGTGAATAGAATAGTGATTACTAGAGTCTGGAAGAGGTAGGAACAAAAACAGATTGGATAATGGATACCAAAACACAGTTAGAAACAAAGAATAAATTGTAGTGTCCTACAGCACAATTGGATGATTATATATAGCTTAATATATATTTTCTAAATATCCATAGGTTTTGATCACTACTTATTTGATACGTGTATCTTATTTTCACATTGTACCTCATAAATACGCACAGTTATCATGTCAATTAAAATTATTTTAAAACCCAGTGCTCTAGTCCTGTGTATGTCCAATTGCAATATGCACACAAATCACCTGGGATCTTGTTAAATTGCAGGTTGTAACACAGGAGGTCTAGGATTTTACTCAAGTATGCACTTTCTTCCATATTTAGAGAATTTCCCAAGTATAGGCAGTCCCTGCTGGGTGTAGATAGTATAACTGGCTTCTTTGTTTCTATCTGAATGTCTCTCGCTCTCCTCCATTTTGAGTATTCTGAAAATCCATGGTAACCTGTCCTTCAGCTCAAAATTTCACAATATCCATCACGCATAGGGCACTGAGTCTAAATATAAGTTTACTAGAGGTGAATGCTGTTTTTGGAAGGTAAAAATGCATTAGTGGTAGAAAACATACTTACATGCTATGTATAGAGAGAAACTCACAGGTGTCACAGGAAGGACACCTACCTCAAGAACAGCAATATGACTCTGCCCTTACTTATGTTTCTCAACTCACTGATATAACTCCTGTTCAGGCAAGCAAAACAGAGGCTAGATGACAAGCCCAGGAAAGCAGGCGAATCAATAGTAGTCAAATATGTTCTAAGCTTTGTAGCTCTGGCTATCATAACCAAATACCATAGATTGGGTCGCTTAAATCATAGAAATAAGTTTTTAACAGTCCTGAAAATTGGATGTCTGAGATCAAGGTGCTAGCATATTTGGGTTCTGGTGAGGATCCTTTTCCTAGCTTGCAGATAACTATCTTCTTACTGTGTGCTCACATGCAAAAGAAAAGAAAAGAAAAGAAAAGAAAAGAGAAGAGAAGAGAAAAGAAAAGAAAAGAAAAGAAAAGAAAAGAAAAGAAAAGAAAAGAGAGCAAGGAATCTCTCTGGTGTTTCTTCTTATAAGGGCACTAGTTCCATCTTAAGGGCCCCACCCTTCTGACGACACCTGAACCTAGTTTCCTTCTGAAGGCTCCATTTACAGATACCATCACAGTGGGAGTCAGGATTTCAACACAGGAATTTTGAGAAGACACATACCTTTTGCCCATAACAGGATTTTCCTTTGGAATTTTATGATTAAACAGATGTAATTTTGCTGTAGTATATTTCAATATAATAACATGGAGTTAGACTATATTTAGGCTATTTGTGTTACAATATGTAATTATATAATAATACACCATCAGAAACAGTTTTACTTTGAAATCGTTTTCAACCTTAGTTCTTGCTTCTGAAAAAGAACACTATCTGCTATCCATAGGCTTGGAATTATGAGTTGTAGTAGAAATAGTCTTCTAGAGTTATTGAGAAGTTCTTGCTTGAACTTTATTAGTAAATCTTTCCCACATGAAAGAATAACATTCATGTATAAATGATAAAGACCTCTATGTTATTCAAATTCAATAGAATAGTAAAGAACATATTCATGTTTGCACAAAATTATTTCAGCAATGGTATACTCTATAGTAAATACCACATTTATTATGTCTCAATCCCATTAGGCGCCATTAAGAAGGAAGCTGGAACAAGTGCCTGGAGACTGACTGTAATGAGACAAAAGACTTCACAAAGGTAAAAGGTACAAGGTGGAACATTCTGATGTATTTTTCCTGTCTTGCCATATTTACTTGATTAACATTGCTAAAGAGCAAAAGAACATTAGAGAGCAAGAGTATAGGAACTTGATTAGTTTTTTTCTGAACAGAATTTAATTTTCACATCATGAAGAAAAATTGATCTTTAAGTCTGCTACTCTGCTGAAGGTGTCCTATGTAGAAAATCAATTTTCTTGTCTCAAGTTGGTTTGCCTATTTAATTAACTCAGTGGTTTAATGGAGACAAACATGATTAAAACACAGTTTGAGAAAGCTTTCAAAATTATCATTTATTATATAGAATAATATTTCATCAAAGATTTCCCTGTAGTAATTATAGTGTGTTTAAGTTTTGTTTTCCTTACTCCAATGTATTATGAGTTCTGCAAGGTATTAGTACAGTGATAATTAGGAACTAAAATATTCCTCTACTTTAATATATGCAACACAATATTACCCTAGCCAGAATATTATGTTTCATATGAATCTGCCGCTTGATTGGCTTTTTTTCTGGTTATCTAGAATTCTTGCATTGAACAATTATTCCATTGCTCCCAACTAACTAGTTAAAAACAATGATGAATTTAAGTGTGACTTTTAGGAAATTGCTGGTTTTTGTATCTGTTTTACATGTTTTTACCACACTATTTTTTTTTTCTGGTGCCCAGACCTGGGAATGAACCAAGATCTACCTTTTTAAGAAAAGCAATCAAAATTGTTGATTAAAGATAGGGAACAAAACTGATGCAAGACTATGTTTACAATAATATTAGGCAGATCAGAGAACATTTAAACATTATGAATAAAGGCAATATAATTATATCTTGGACTTTATTTACCCTTAAAGTTATTTTATCTAAGTCTTAAGAATAAATTTTATTTTAAATTTCTAACCTTTTTAAAATGTTAGCACAGCGAACTTATTATCTTCTAGTTTTTTAAAAAAATTTAATTTTAAAGGGAATGATAAAACAATAAAAGCAATACAGAATTTCTAAACAAGATGATAGGAAATTAGCAATGGTTATTATATTGCATAATATTATTTTCCAATAGTTGCTCAGATTACCAGGTATAAGCATGCAAAATTGATCAAAAAATATAAGCACTAACTGTTCCTTTCAATGAACTTATAGAATTAGCAGTATAATTATCTTAGCTGTCATATATATATATATATTTTTCTGCTTCCTTTTTTTCTCCTTTACCCCATCCCAGTTTTTCTTTCCTTTTGAGCAATTTCTTTCCCTTTTACCTTTTGGATCATATTTACTCTTTCAGTTACCTACATTAGGGAGACAATATGATATTTATTCATGCAAATCTGACTTATTTCACGTATGATTATTGTCTTTAGCTGCATACCATAAAAGTCTCAAGTTTATCTTTCTTTAGAATAGTATTTTTATATAATGGAATAGTAATTTATTTTTATATAATGGAATAGTAATATTCCATTATATAAAAATAACCCATCTTTTTTATCTATTCCTCAGTTGAGAGTGATTTGGGTTGTTTCCAAAATTTAGCTATTACAAATTCTGCTGCTATAAACATGGGTGCACATATATTGCTATAGTATGATGTTTTTAGTTCTGGAAAAATACCCAGAAGGGGAATAGTTGGGTCAAATGGGACCTGTAATCCTAGTTTTTTGAGGAATCTCCACAGGAATAGAATACAAGATATAGATACAAATGCAAACATACTCAACCACTCTCCTCTAGTATTTTTGCTATGGGTACTGTATCTGCACTGTCAGAATAAAGCTACTATACATAGTCCACTGGTTTTTTACTTTTATTTTTTGCCTTTATAGCCATATTTTAGTTCTACATAAAGTTCTACAGGTTCAGATCATATAATAATCAGCATTAGTCCTCATAATCTTAGAATTCATACTATATATATACACTATATTATGCATTCATTAAACTATTGATGTATATTTTTATTGACTTCAATTTTTAAATATTGTAAGTGATACAACTCTAAGCATTCATATATAAGTCTATACACACATATGTTTTAATTTCTCTTTAGTAAATACCTAGGATGGGATTATTGTGTTTTAATAGTAAATTTGTCTTTAATTTTATAATACACTACCATATTACTTTCAAATGAGGTATAACAATTTATATTCCCATCGCAAATTCATGAGTATTTCAGTTTCTTTACATTTAACCATCATTAAGTATAGTTTTTTAAACCTGAGTCATTCTAATAGGTGCACAAAAACTTCTCATTTATGATTATGTTTCAAATTATTCTAATGAATGGTGTTGAGCATCTGTTTGCTTATTAGTCACTTATATATCTTATTTTATAGTGTCTGTGGGAGCTATAAACATTTAGGAAGATTTCTAGAGGGGGGAATAGCTATCTTAAAGCACAATTCTAGTTTTAATTTTTTGAGGACTCTCTGATGATTTCTATAGTGGTTGTACTAGTTTACATTCCCACCAACAATGTAGAAGGGTCCCTTTTCCCCTGAAGCCTTGATAACATTTGTTATTATCAGATTTCTGGGTGGTAGCCATTCTTTTTGGAGTAAGATGATATCTCACTTTTTTTAGTTGCATTTCTCTAATGACTAGGTATGTTGAACAACAGAGGAATGGATAAAGAAAATGTGGCATTTATACACAGTGGAGTACTATTCTCCCATAAAAATGATAAACTTAAGGCATTTATAGGTAAATGGATACACCTCAAAATCATAATGTAAAATGATATAAATCATACATACATGTTTAAATATCATAGTTTCTCTTATATGAGAAATACAAAATATAAATAAAAAGCAAAATAAAGGCTAAATAATAGGAAGTAGGGAGGTCTTTTTCGAATGGTAAGGGAGATAAGAGCTGGAAATAGGAGGGAAGAAAGGAAAAGGATTTTAAAAAGGGACTCAAAGAAAAACTGGAAATAGAGCATTTTAAAATAAGAAGGTCATTAAGAGTTGGAGGGACCAGGGAAGAATGGGAGAGGAAGGAAACAACAATAACAACAAAAAACCTCAAAAGAATTAAGATATTTTATGTATATGAACAAACTTCCTATAATAAATATTATCATTGTGTACTACAAATATGTACCAATAAAAATACATCAATAAAAATTTTACAAACATGGAAGTAGCACATTGTTTATATCTTTGGTTTCTTGTGTGATTTTAATGAAATGGTGGTGCAAAAGCACTTCATAAAATTATGTAAGGAACTAATATTTTGATTGCATTTATTCATTCAACAAATGAATGAATTACATATAATCCATGTGCTTGGCATTAATAAATGAAAAATAATCTTCCCTATACATTGAAACTCATGTTCTAGCAGGGAAAATGAATATTAGAGTAAATAATTATAACTATGATATTATATCCCAAGCTTCCCACCTTTGTTTTCATTATTCTCTTTCACATATCCAATGCAACAGATAATTTACTGTTCTCTATTTGTCCCTGTAACTTTTTCCTCTTCATGTTCATTCCAGTTGTCTCTTCTTCCTTAAAATTTCTCCAACTCATTTCTAAGTATATCCCACCAATAACAAAAGCCACCACTTTCATGTACATTTCCATGATCTGACTAGATAAATGTGAGTGCTCTTTCAGCTACATAAACACAAATATCTATCCACTGTTACCTTAAATAGTGTTTGCCCTTTTTCTATCATTTTTTTCTGTTTTGTAGTTGAAGGAGAATAAAACAAAGCAAAATGAAACAGAATAAAACCAATGAAAACAAAACAATGAAAGCAGTACAGGACTTCAAAACCAGGTAATAGGAAATCAACAATGGCTACCATAATGCCTCTTGTTCAAATAGCTGCCCATACCATCATGCATAATAAAATCAAACAAAACAGAATGTAATACAATCATTCCAAAGAAAACAATGAAAAAAGTAAAACAATGTAAGTGATACAGAACTTCAAAACAAGATAATGGGAAATCAGCAATGGCTACCATATTATATTTTGTTCTTTTCAAAATAGCTGCCCATATCATCACACATAATAAAATCAAACAAGACAAAACAGAATAAAACCAAACAAAACTAAACTATGAAAATGATACAGGACTTCAAAACAAGATAATAAGAAATCAATAATGGCTATCACCTTCCCTTTTCAGACATTTTCTCCCCTCTCACAGTATTTATTATAAATTTTGGATCCCACTAACTCCTTTAGTTTTTTATACTAGGGAGAAAACACAATGTCCACCCATGTGAGTCTGAACCATTTCACTCATGAGCATTATGTCAAGTTGCATCCATTTACCTATAAGAACCTCTAGATTATCTTTCTTTATAGCTGAGTAGGTTTCTATTATATAAAAATACCATATCTTTGTTATACATAATGTGGTTGATGGCAAGCTACTCCTGCTTTTTTCTGGGTCCCTGTCCTATGAAGCATTGTCTTCTATTATTCTTTGACCTTTAGTCCATTAATTTCTTTTTGAATTAAATGTGTTTCTTGTACACAACATATAGATGGATCCTGTCTCCCAAACCACTCTATCCATGTTTCTTTTTATTGGTGAAATGAGGCCAACTACATTAATAGTTATGACTGACATGGCTCATCTGTGATACACTATGCTCCTGCCATTGGCCCTCTCACTTTTCCCCTCCATTCAATTGCCTGCCTTGTTCAGCAGTCCCCCTCTGCTGCTGTTCTAGGAAATGTGTTCATATTTATCTCTCTTTAGAATGTCCTTCAGCACTTTCCATAGGGTTGGTTTGGTGGTCATGAATTCATTCAGTTCTTTATCATAGAAGTATCTTATTTTTCCATCAGTTTTGAGAGAGAGTTTTTCAGGATACATCAATCTGGGTTGGAAGTTGTTTTCATTCAGGACTTGAAATACTTTACTCCAAGCTCTTCTTGAGTTGATGATGTGTGTTGAGAAGTCTGTCATGATTCTGATGGCTTTTCCTTTATAGGTGATCTGTTTCTTTTCTTTAACAGCCTTTAATATTCTTTTCTTGTGTTGAATTTGTGGTATCTACATTATTGCATGTCTGGGTGTAGATTTATTTTGGTTATGGCTGGTTGGAGTCCTGTATGCCTCACTTATCTTCATATGTTCCCATGCTTGGGAAGTTTTCTGCTATTACTCCTGTAAATAGTCTTTTATGTCATTTGTGTTGACCCCCTGCTCTTTTCAGTGACTCCTGTCATTCTTAAAATTATTTTTCTTTGCATTATCTTGCAGCTGTTGAATTATTTCCCAATTTCTTGTTATTTTTAAGAGATCTTTCCTTTCCAGATCACTAGCTGCAATCCTGTATTCAAGGTCTGAAAGTCTATCTTCAGTTTCTTTCAAGCAGTTTTGCCAGCTTTCAATGGACTTTTTAATTTTCTTGACATCTCTTGGAATCTGTTTCATGCATTGTAATTCCTTCCTATATTGTTCATTCAAGGTTTTCATCATTTTCCTATGCTCCTCTTTTTCATCTATGTCTTCTCTATATGTGCTTAGCAACTTTTTCATATGTTTGTTATTTCTTCTTTTTATTGAGATATCATTTTTTATCTGATTACTTTTACAGCCTCATGAAGTTGTTTCTTTATATAAGCTGCTATCCTTTCCAAAATTTCAGGTGTTCAGCTTTCAAATTCTTTCATGTATATGCCTCCCAGACATATTTTTTGTGAACACGTGGGTTAAGATTGTCTTTTGCTCCTTCATCTTGACATTTTCCTGGGTTCCTCTGATCAAACCAGTTGTGGCGTTGCAGGCATTTCCTCTATTGTCTGCTTGTTGGCAGTGTCGGGCAATGGGCTAGGCATCTGGGTTTCTCCTAACCTAAGTTCCTGGGGAATTGATGCAGTGTGGAGTGGGCTTCTCCAGACCTCTGAGACTCCCCCTATTGTGGCAAGCACACAAGGACTTGGTTGGCTTGTTCTCCCCACCCACGCTGGCTACTGGCCCAGATGGAGGCTGGCAGGCTCTGAGGTGCATGGCTGGCTGGTTCTCCCAGCGCATGCTGTCTATGGGTCCTGATGGTGGCTGGTAGATTCAAAAGGCATCCATCACTGTTCTCTTAACACCTATCTCTCGACTTTTGGCATGTTCTGTGTTAGTAGGTTCTCATTGCTCTCCTGCTGCTTCTCCCTCCAAATTGCCTTACTCAACCATATCTATCCTCAGACTGACAGTTATAAGAATTGGATTCCAACTGTTCCTGTTAGGCAATTGAAGTGTGATTTGGATCTTTGACTCCTTTGCAAAGGAGATTTACTTCTGCCTGCTTTTGAGTGCTCTGGAAATTAAATAGTATAATGAATTGGAAAATTATTTGCAAATTTAACAGGCCATACATATATAAACCATTCTAATCATTATTGAAATTAACCTTTAGCATCTATGCATCTATCCATGCATTTCTCATCCTCAAAGTTGAAGATTGATGTTTGTTTAGGAGGCATATCTTGGATTTTTTTAGTAATCTGTCAAAATAACCCTGAATCTGCCTGTAGCCAAAGAGATACCTGAAGTTGTTTCTCTCTTGTTCCTTCTGCACTTTGCTTTGTGTTTAATTATATGCTTTTGTATTCCTTTGTGCACTTTATCCATCTGTTCATGCTTCCCTATACTGCAAATGTGAAAGGGAATGTTGACCTATTTTGCATGATTTACTGAGGTTTTTGAAGTTGTGAAAACTTGGCTCAAAGATGATTGTTACTGTGTTGTGCACAGTCCTGAGACACAGATGGCAGAGAGGGAAAGTAGAAACTCAGAGTAAACAGTTATTCATATTCTTAACACCGTTACAGATCATGCCTCCTTAGGCAAAGCTGTGAAGATATTGCAATGAATGTCCACTCTTCTATGCTAATGGACTCTTCCCACTTTAACACCTTCCTTTGTACTATATGACCCTCTTTCTTTTCTGTCATATATTTTCCTGAAAATCTCATTTATCATCACTCAAGTCCCCTGGACTAGTTTGAGATATGGCACAACTCCCTAAATTTATTTTACTTGCCCAATTTCCTCTCACAGCAAAAGTTCAAATAGGCTATTTAGTAATACAAGAAGAAGCTATGGTTAAAATCACAATCTTTGCAGCAAAGTTTTCTGAATTCAAATTGCATCTCTGCCATATGCCCTAAGATCACAAATGCTTGAACTTTCCTTACCTCTGTTTATAAAACCATAAAATGGGCTGGTGAGAGAACTTACCTTTTTCTTTGTTTGATTGAGTTAGTTTAAGTGATCAGATAAAGAATTCAGAAATGCTGCCCAATACTAGCTAAACAATCACTACAGGCACAGTATTTTCTGCCAATTAAAAGAATCAAACTAAGCTAGAACAAAGTCATAAAGCAAGAGTTTAGGCTCTGAAATGTTTAGGTTTTCATCTTTTCTCTGCTAATTACTGACCATCCTTGCAATTTAAGTCTAAATGATTAATCTCTCCAGGAATAAATTTCTTCATCTATAATGTCAGTACGTCTACCATATAGGACCGTGTGAAACATTAAATAATATCATATGTACTTTTAGCACATGGTTTATTACATAATAAGTATTCAAAAATTGGCTATTTTTCTTTCTTAGACCGTTGCAGTTCCTCTCATTAGCTACGTAACTGTGTTCTTCTGGAGCACTGTCCAGTTGTCTCTATATATTTCAGTATGATGAGTTTAATATTGTATTCTTAAAATCAGGTTGTAAGACATAATCATTATTTTTACATAGACTAGAAACTTCTCAAGTCACAGAGATTCAATGGAGATATTATGTAAGAAAGATAGCAAAATTTAGGAATAGCCAAACAAATGGGCAGTTTTAATTAACCCAACAGATTAAAGAACTTTAATTATTTTCCAAAGCACATCTATCTCTCTTTGGGAAAGCTACCCAGTAATAATGCACCAAGTCTAGCAAACCCCAGGTGAACTGTCCCAAAGCTGTGGTATGTTTTTGTTCTAGTTTTTCTTTCAGGTTAATTATAAAGAGACAAGATAATGAATTGAGAATTGTGTTTTGTTTGTGTCTGTCTTCAAAGTATTTTGCTTTGAAAAATGATTCTGCCATTTGTACATGTTTGTTTATTGTGTCTATACACTCAAAGAAAGACCAAAAAAAGAGTTTTATTGTAATTTCCATATTTTCCCCTTTCTATTGATAAATAATTAAGCCATATCTTGTAGGAAGAGTAGGGGAACTATAACTTGATAACAGTGTGAAGCATGTATAGCCATCAAGAATGGGGATGGGAGAAATTAACCCACCAACTAAAAGTCAACCTTTACTAGTGCAAGAAAAAAAGAAAAATGTTTACTAGACATTCTGTTCTATAAAGAGGTTCTATGGCTCAAATAAAAAAATATACACCTTTCACCCTGAAGTCATCCTTTTTCTATCTGAGTATATTAATCAATCAAGAGCGTAACATATTAGAGTTAGCTATTCACTTTTACCTGGCTCTCCCATTACTATGGATCATGGAAGTCACACTGACTGTGTAATATCAATGTTTCTCACTAATGTCAGTATAATAAATTTAGGCAGGCCATAACTTTATTTATACTATTATCAGAATTCTTCACATGAAAATGAAAGCTTAAGTATTATGGTTTCTGCAATTGAACAATGAACACTATTTGCAACACCCATTTAAGTATCATGATTGCTACTAGTGGTTGGCACTAGAAAGGTAGAAGATAAGCAAGTAAGAAAGAAATTGCTTTTTTCAAATTATAAAGTCGAAAACCAATAGTGAACTGAACTATCTTCTCCTGTTCATTCCTATTCTTAAAATAAGCATTTAATTTGAGTATCAAGAATGTTTAAGGATAGCTATTACTTTAGTTAAAACCTTCAGTTATGTGGTAAATAAAATTCATTACTGCATAGAACAGGAAGCCTTCTAATTTTTTAAAGCATACTAATTAAAAAGATAAATAAAATCCATTTTTAAAAATCTTATATCAACAAAAGAAACAGTAAATTAGAATAATAAAATAAATTACCCTGGTTTGAGGTGTTGATATTTTTCCCGTTGAGATTTTTGGCCAGAAAGAATGCCATATGTTTTACCTGGTTTGTACTGGCAGGTTATGAAAACAATTCTTTGTATCCCTAAACTTTTTTCTGTTGGTTAGAATGTTTACAATAGTCTTGAAAGGAGGGACTTTCCAAATTTCTATGTTGCCGTATATTAATTTATGAAAATTCATGGCACTCAATTTCTTTGTTCATAAAAGTTACACTTTATTTCTTTATTTGACTACCCCATTAGTGTGTCTACACAAGGTTTTACAGTGAAGCATGAGACATGACCTCTGAGGTAGAAACGGCTTCAGAAAATAGAATAGTGTCATTTGTAGTAATATGAAGAAATTTATTTGAAAAAAATCCTGTCCTATATACTGGAAAGGCTCTCGTGTTGGCCACAGGAGAAGGGAAAAGTAGGTCAAGAGGATAGAGAAAGTCCGTAAAAATTGGTGGCAGAGAGTAGGTCCAGAATATGCTACCAGAGCAGAGGGTCTACATAGCAGTTCCTAGGAGCTACAAGAGATGGAGAAGTATATTCATCTCCATCAACATCTTATTTTACCTATCTATTCAATATATAAAGTATAGCTGTATATAATCATAGTGATCCTATGATTTTTGAAAAATGTGAAATGACCAAATCAAGCCAACAAAACTATTCTTATTTTAATCTTGTGTTAGATACCTTCCTTTGCTTTAAAAAATACAAGACAAATCAATGTAAAAGAGGAGAGGTTTATTTTGGCTCATGATTTCAGAAATTTTAGTCCATCTTTATTCGACTTTGTGGCAGCAAAGCATATCACCGTGGGAATACAGTGGCATCTCAGTTCATGGTTAGGGTGCAGCCAGAATCACAGAATGAATTCTGCAGCCAGAATCATAGTCAAAATTAAGTTTGTGAACTGAGGCACCACTGTATGTGGTGGAGGAAGCTTGTTCACCTTGTGTGACCGGAAAGTAAAGAGAGTCAGGGAGAACCTGGGGTCCCGATATTCCTTTCAAGGCCATGTTCCCAATGACTTTCTCTAACTAGGCTTCACATCTTAAAGGTCCCAGAACCTCCCAGTAATGCCATGGGCTGAACTAAACCTTTAACCGATGGGTCTTCAAGGAACATTTCAGATCCAAACTGTAGCAACTGAGTTAACCACACTTGGAACTCATTCTCCCATTGTCTTTCTCCTTAGAGACTACTGGTTCCATATAATCTATCTTCTTATATTTATGGAAGTTACTTAATATTTTTATCAATACCTGCTAACTTGTACTTTTCTCACACCTTGCCAATGTTGCAGATGTTTTAATCAGTTTGGTGACAAACAGGTGTGATGCAAGCAAGTTCCTATTTCATTCATAGTGCTATCATGGTAAACCTGGACCATGGCCCTATAATTACAGATGGAGAATAGCTCCATAAGCCAAAAAGGAAAGGGAAGCACAAAAAGCAGAATAACATTTCCAGTGTAATTCAGATTTGAGAAAAAATGATGGTTAAGCCCAGCACCGTTGAGCTCTTAAGCTCTTACTGGAAGACTATATACTTATTTTTCCTTTCACTAATTATATTATGATAACTACTAGCAAAATGATGTCAATTGGAATCTCTTTCTGGCAAAGTTACTTCATGATCTCTGATCTCTGAATATTTCTCAGGCCATATACTTTGCTTTATCCACTCATCCATCACTGCGCCATTTAAAAGAATGCAGTGAGAATGAACTGGCTATATTAGTTTTCAATTACTGTGTAACATATTACCAAATTTAGTAACTTTACCTATATTTATCAATTCATTTCTGTAGATTGGAAGTCTGGCACAGCATGTCTGAGTGTTCTGTTTCGAACCTCACAATGCTGAAATCAATATATCAGCAAGCTGTGTTTTCGTATGGAGTTTGGTGTTCTCTTCTAAACTCATTCCTATTGGCAAAATTCAGTTCTTTGCTGTTAGGGGACTCAGGCATCTGTTTCCTTGATCACTGTCAACTGGGAAGCTTCTTTTAGTTTCATAAGGCTGCTGCAATCTTTCTCTTGTGCCTCTCACCATCTTTAAACAAGAGTTAAATGTTCCTTGTGTGTCAAATCTCTCATACTTCCTCTTTGCCAGAAACCAAAGAAATCCCTGTTTTAAGGACTCATGTCATTAGATATAGCCCTTTTGGGTGATTTCCCCACAATAGGGTCATTTGTACTATATAACATAACATAGTCATGAACACACTATCTCAGTGGATTATGGATTCTAAGGAAAAGAGTACAAAAAGTTGTTTGGAAAGGTCATAAGAAGACATTATGGGAAAGAAAATTAAGCAAAATAAAATAATTATCTTATGGACATATAATAGCAAGAAATATATGTAGCCTTAACTGGGTAAACTGCAAAAAAATAGTGAACAAATGAAAATCTTTGCACATTATTACATGAGCATTTATGGGAAATTAATATTTTGTTGACATCAAATAATAAAGTATGTGATTCCCTTCTGATTCTAATGATTCAGCAGAGAAAAGACAGGCAGTCAGCATTATTCTCTGCCCTCATTATATCCTGTGGCCAAGAAACTAGATGACTGAATGATCATGCCTGATTCTGCCTTGAACTTCTTCTTTCCTGAAAAAATTGTTTTTGACATGTTTCTTGCTCATAAAAAGGACTAAGGATGAAGACTTACTTCTTTCAGTATTAGGAGGAGGATATTTTGATTAGCAGAAAATCTACCAGGCACTCAACCCAGGAAGATGGACTTAATGAGAGAAAAAGGCCAGGGCCCCTGGTAAGTTAAATAGTAGAGAGGAGGTTCTCTTGGGAAGTTTTGTCCCCTTGCCACATTAGACTCACTTTTCTTACCATTAGGATGCTCTTAAATATATAATTTTCATAGAGGCATATTGCAGATTTCACAAAATGTTTCTTACAGACCACACATTCCTATTCAATTGAAATTCTCTGTTTTTAGCTGCCTAGAAGAAGAACTACTCTTTTTCTCCTAAATCTTTTAATTCCTACTCTGGGCCAGAATAAACAATTTACTAGTCATGAATATGTATAGTTTGACCTGGGCCTTCCTGCCTCATATACTTATGCAGCCATTAGGCATATGCTAGATCCTCAAAGCCCAATGACCCATTAACAAGAATATTTCCAACAAGGATTCAGTAATCATTTCAATGGTTATTGCACACAGGTAGTCCTGGAGATTTAGACCAATCTCCCAGTTCTTTTCTGAGTGGTCCAGATTGACATATGAATGCTTTCTCAGTTGACTGGTTAATGTTCTGACCCTCTCTTATTTGAAACAGATACAGTAAAGACATAATATGGTACCTTATAAATGTTATCAATGGTTTATACTTATTGAGGTTTTACTATATAGCAACCATTGCTCTAAGAGCTTTATACAGCTCCAGTGATCTCCACAACACTATGAAGCCAGTTCCTCTATGATTCCCGTTTTACAGATGTGGTATCAAAGCCATTCAAATAACATTAAATGTGGCTCAAATCCAAGTATCTTGTCTGAATCACTAAGCTCTAGGATTTTATCTCACTTCTGAGAATATATATAGGAAAGAAATTCTACCCTATAGAATCCTACTTTTTTGGGGGGAAGGTCCTTTTTAAATTGTAGCTCGTGAAAATACCACAGAGAACTAAAATGGCCAAAATATTGCCCAGGACAAACTTCATTAAAATGGTTTAGTAAAATCACTTAAAACTAAACCTAGATATAACAACCATTGTTAAATTCTATCATCTTGGTTTGAAAGCCTATATTGTTATTGCTTTGGGGTTTTTTGTTGTTCTTGTAGGTGTTTTTTTTATCTCTTTTGTTTTATTTTTCTGTTTTTTTCTTTAAAATACAAAAAATCCTCAGCCTAGAGTCTTCAAATATTAGAGTTCAAATCCAGAGTTGTGCTTACATAATAAAATAATGGGAAAAAACTTAGAACAAGTACTTTCCAAAAGATAACGAAATGGCTACTAATCATAAGGAAAGGTGCATACAGGGCATTGTTAGTCATCAGGGACATGCAAATTAAAACCACAACGAGCTACTGTATATCTAAACATCTGAATGGCTAAAATGTTGGTATGCATGAGGAGCAATTAGAACTCTAAAGTATTGATGGGAAATGTAAATTATTTCCATCACTTGGGAAAACTATCAATATATACTGGAGTCAAGCATTTTCATATCCTATGGCCCGGAAATTACACCTATAGATATATTCTCAAGATAATGATTGGATATGTGTATCAAAGGTATGTAACACATTTTTACAGTAGATTTAAGGCCTAATAACCAAAGTCTTGGAATTTATGTTCACCAACAGGACAATAAAAAGAAATGAATTAGAACTATGCAAACAGGCTTTGTGAAAGAAATACACAGTATAAAATTCCATTTTTTGAAATTCAAGGCAGCACTACTCAAAAGCTAAATAAATTAGAATATTGGTTACCTCTGAGAGAAAATGTTGATTGTGAAGGGGAAATAGGAAAACCTTTTAGAGTACTAGGAATATTCTATATTTTGATATGCAATGTATGCAATGTTAAACTTTTTAGACTATATTCAACTTTTATGGATATTTTTGCATAGATATAGATAAAGACATTTACCTTGAATAAGGGAAGAGAATATGTGTACCTGAGGAATGTTTTTGTTTGTTTTCTGGTCTCTCTGGGGGATCAAAACCATAGCAGTATGCAATGATAGCAAATACTCTACTATTGAGTTACATCCCTCACCCAGGAAATGCTTTGTTATAGAACAAGAAATGTTAGATCTCTTTCATTTTTCTTTCATTTGCTTGCTATTCCTTGCTCATCATGCAAGCAATATATGTGCTGAGTGACTACTTTTCTTATGAGTTTATCACATACTGTTAGGCATCTTCCAACCAAACATGACAAATCATTCTATATTTCCTGCCTGCTGTGTAGGCCCTATCTCTTGGGAAAGCCATGAAAAGTGCAATAATTGTTCTTCTTTTTTTGGTCCCAAACACAAATCTTTAATGAAGGAAATAAAAGATCCAGTCAAAAGTGGGCAAGTGAAATGAATAGACACTTCTCAGAAGAAACAGTCAATACATACGTGAAGAAATTCTCAATATCGTTGGCTGTTAGAAAAGTTGCAAATTAAAACAACATTGACTGTCCATCTTACCCTAGAAAAAATGGCCAGCATCAAGAAATTAAATAGTAATAAATACTGGTGAGGCTGTAGAGAAAAGGGAACTCTTCTACATTGGTTTTGGGAATGTAAACTGGTACCGCTAAGCCATTGTGGCATGCAGTATAGAGATGCCTGAAAAGACTAAAACTAAAAATTCATTTGACTCAAATATTCTTCTTCTAAGTACCTTCCACAAAGAATTAAAGACATCATATTAGAGTGATATATGCATACCCATGTTTATAACAGCACAACTCATAAAAACTAAATCTTGAAAACAGCCTGTATATCCATCAACAGGTAAATGGATAAACATAATGTGGTATTTACACATAAAAGAGTACCACTTGCCATAAATAAAGATAAACTTGAATCATTTCTAGGAAAATGGATACAGTGTGAAATCGTAATGTTAAGTTAAATAAATCAGGCACACAAACTTAAATATCACATGGTTTCTCTTATATGAGAAACCCAAAGTATAAATAAAGAGCAAAAAGAAAGATAGATAATAGGAAGTACAGAGAGAGAGAGAGATCATTCTTCAAGGAAATGGAAACAAGAGATGATAGAAGGAGGGATAAAGGAGAGGTGTCAGAGGTAAAAAATTAAGTTGGGATGTGTTGTATACATGTATCAACTCTACATAAGGAACATAAACATTATGTACTCCAAACATGTACAAAAAAGTAAGGGAATCAATCATTGGATAGAAGGAGTTTAGGAGAAAAAGAAAAGAGATGAATAAAGATACTAGGATGTATTATATTCATGTACCAACTTTCCACAAGGACTCTAAGCATTATATACTGTAGACATGTACTAATCAAAAAGAGGCTTCAGGCAAATTAAGAGGTATCTATTGTAACAACTGGCTGGGCTAAGGTCACTGATAGCCAATAAGAGACTCAGTTTCAAGGAAGTCTAAACTTTGAATGTTTTATCAATTGCACAAACCTGCCTCACCTAGAGATTTAGCAAACTTCCTTTCCACTGTCCTCCAAACATCAAGTAAACCACATATTAAATAACTCTGTTCTCTGTAAGCTAAATGCTTAAAATGCCAATTCAGTGATCTTTTTTTTTTTTTTTTTCGATCTGAGATACAGGGTTGAAGAGTTCAAGGATATTAGATGAAGTATTAGAAGACATGATACTGAGATCCTACTTGTTCTGTAATGATACATTCTCTAGACACTCCTCTATTACCCATAAAATGTTATAATAGCGTTTCCTTCCTTACCACTTGGTTAAAAAAATAAAGAGATTTGAAAAATATAGACATTATATAAATGTAAGACATTATTAAGACAATCACCCCCAAACTAGCATAAGCATTATTTTTTCCAATCTTACAAAATTTTTTCTTGTTTTATTACATAATTTTAATTTTTGTAGTTTTTGTTTACAGAGATACATACAAATAGACATTTATGTATTTCAATATGTGTAGTATTATAAATGTATCCCTTACATGAGACTCATGGGAACAATTATGTATCATCATTCAGAGTTTTTCAGATTTTATGAAGCTACTACTGTAATATACCTAATTTATTGCATATTACTTACTCCTAGTGGGTCTTAGAGAAGACCCCATAACCAAACACATGAATATTTCTTTGCAAGTGGTATGAATATTAACACTAAATGGGATATGAGGAGCTTATAATTAGCCTCCCATCAGTTCAGAAAAGCTTTTGCTGCCAAGTAAGCCAAATGAACCTTTTGGTTTTCAAAGCTTGAGTAATGTCAGAAGAGTGGATAAGGGGTTTTGGACCTTTATATTTTAGAAGTATTAAACCTTTATGTTTCATATTAAATTTGTTTTTCCTCCTCAATCTTAGATACATCATGCTCATCCGTGTACTTTTATTGGATGAAAGCTGCCCTGCCTTGCCTTGCCCTTCTTACTTCTCTCCATCCTGGTAGGGGTTCTTTCTCTTCCTTGCTTTGCCTGTCCCATAGTGTCCTGTCATCCATAAGGTGACAGTCTGGAAATCCAGATACAGCTATGTAACTGTGCTTCTGTGATAGCAATTGATTTTCCTGAGCAAATTGGGGGGGGTGTTTGAGGGGGGAACTGCAATAGGCAAGGCTTATTATTTTGTTGCTGTTGTTCAAGGATCCCATACAAGAGAACAACATATATTTAGTTGTCATCTCTTGGGGTTTGTTTGTTTTTTCTGCTAGCACAATTTTTGAGAATTTTTTCATTTCTTGATGCCAGTTTTGAGGAGTACTGCTTAGGTATTTTGTAGAAAACCTTGCAACTGAGAACTGTTTGATGTTTTCTGTTGGTTAATCAGATACAATGGGTTTTAAGAGGAAGATTAAGGAGGTAAAGTACAATTCTCATTACATCTTACCAAGAGTGGAAAGATGTAATCAAAACTAAGGTGAATGTATATATATATATATATATATATATATATATATATACAAAAAAACAACTTATGATTAATCCTCCTTCAAATATTCACCCCTGCTTTGAGCATACTAATCTCACAATTTTTGCCACTTTCTGAAGCACTATTGTAAGTCCTCTGATGAGTGTCTAAAGGTTGCTCTCATGAGTGTTGGGCTGTTGTGTGGAGACAGGGATACATATATGTATAATATAGGGATTATATGTTATCCCTGTATTATACACTTGACATTGAGCTTCATCATTTCACTGAGGTAGTATTTCTCAGATATTTCTACTCAAAGTTACTTTCTCCCATTTTGTATTTTAGTGTTTGGAAGGAAATCATTTGGGAGACCGACCTTGGGAACAGGATAGCTACATAAGTTATTTGGTATATTTCTGCATGCAATATTTTTATTCACCCAAATTATTTTTATGCAACCATCTATATCAGTAAGGGCTCAGGGATATTTACTTTGTAATATGGTTTATTTTCTGATACCATTTTATTTATTTTGTTGCTTTAATAATTTCAGCTTTGGTCGCTGGGAACTCATTTATTTGCTTCCTGTGTTCCTGTGACAGTTAAGATTGGAATGTCAACTTGATTGCCTTTGGAAGTCAGCTAGCGGATCGGTGGAACATGCTTCTAGGTGTATCTTGGTGAGTAATGGAAGCATAGCCTTGGGTTCTATGTTTGGCTTCCTCTCTCTCTCTGGCTCTGTTTCCCTGCTCTGCTTGTTGGCAGGTATGAGCTAAACAGCTTTGCTCTTCCTTGTCCTTTCACTATGATGCTTCTGCTTTGAGCCAGCTGGGTCATGAACTGAAACTATGAGCCAGTTAAACCTCTCCTCTTCGAAAGTGGCAAGTTTTGTGTTCTAGCAGTGGAAAAGCTGACTAATAAAGCCCCTTTGACATATATACCACTATCGTGTTCTTATTTTGTTTGACTCAATTTCCATTGGGACAAGAAAGGCTAGGAAGAGTGATTGTATTTAGGCAGAAAAGGGAATATATTTTTTACTCTCACTTCAAATTGAAATTTAGTCCCCATGATTGGAGATAGGAGATAGGAGACCTACTGCTTAAGATTCTTCCCTTGTGGTTGGTTCTAGTAGAGACGACATGTGACACAGATGTTAAATGACCTAATTAATTTACATAAACAATGCATCTCTGAAGCTCTTAATGACGATGATTGAAATTGTCTTGCTGTCTCTCATATTTGGAAGTCTATGTTATATCATTATTATGTAGTTTTCTTCTGAACAGTGACACAGACCCAGCCCTCATATTTACCCTAACTTATTTGCTGATATGGTGACATTTACTAATAAAAGAACATTCTTAGTCATAAGCTACCACCTACATAGTCCCACAGACACACAGGTGTTGTACAAACAGACTTCGTGATGGATGATGTTACTATTTGTTCCTATAAAATTCTTAATTAAATGACCCTTCTCCTTTATTGGCTCACATGTGTAGTCAGATTCCATGTTTGATGTCTATCGTCATTTTCTTAGTGGACAAGACAGAGCCAATTTATAATTCTGCAGTTATTTGGTATTTTTCTGCATGCAATATTTGTTATTCACCCAAATTATTTTTATGCAACCATATGAATATGGGCTCAGGGATACTGTCATTGTAATTCAGGAAGTTCATTTAAATGCTAACTATTTGGTGTTTTTCTTTAAGGAACTGCTTGAAAAGTATGTGTTTGTGAAACACTATACATTTTACAAAATGATTTCTATGGGAGTGCTAGTGATTCCAGAAGGATTTGAGAATCTTTATCAGCTTTTCTATCTTCTCAGGTTAAACTCGCCATAGGCAATTTTGTCTTCTGCTGCATAATTAATAGAACACATAAGCTTTTAATTCATTTTCTAAGCTTTAATATTCATTTTAGTATTATACTGATTTTATTTTAACCAATTTAAATTATTTATTCCAAATTCAATGAAAAATTATTCAAACATAAAGATTAATTCACTTAATTAACCTCTTGATTAAAAATAAAACCCTAGTACTTACCTTTATGGATTTTTTCGTTGAAATAGACTGTAGAGAATTCCAACTTAGAAGCTATACTCAAGTGGCAACTAATTATGGTCAACTATAAATGATGGGGGAATTAAAAGAATTAACCTATGCACAGCTACAAGATCTCTTACTAAAGTTGCTAATGTTGTAAAGAGTAAACATTTTCACTCCTTGCCAATGGGCTAGACTCTAAATCATTTCTTTAGGGCCTGTATTTATTTGATAAATCCAAATGATTTGTCTGAAGCAGTTGGTTTCATGTATTCATCCTGCAAATGTTTTTGTTGTGCTGCTGGATTCTATATCTGTGCTAGAAACAGTTGGGATTCAAAGTTGAGTGGTGCATAATCATTGCTGTAAAGATGAGGATTGTATAGTACAGGAACAAAGAGAAGCACAAAAATAAACATAAGTCAGAATGAGATAAAGGAACAAAGAGAGGGACTTAATAGATCACAGGAAGAAGACAATATTTTTGTCTCAGTTCATCAAAAAACCTTAAACATGTCTTTAGTTTTGCATATTGCTCTACTTCATTCCTGAATGTAATCAGCACTCCAGTATAACATAAATTCTTTTTTTTCCCTCAATCTTCACTGCTTACTCATCTTTGCTATTTATTTCAGGGTTTTCCTCATAAATCTTCCTTCTTATAATTGTATCTAATCTTACATCAATATAAATGTAGCTGCCTTCATTAAATCATTCATTGTATTTACAAACCAAGTATTAACATAAATCACCCTTTTTGACATCCCATAATATTTGCTTCCTGGCCCTCTTTGTCATACATATATTTCTCTGTTTACTCTTCTCTGCTTATTCCTATTAGACAACAGATTTTTATTAGAACATAGCTCATTTATTTACATATTGTCCATAGTTGCCTTTGTGCAGCAAATGCAAAGGTGAGTAGCTGTGACAGAGACTTTATGATTTGCAAGCCTCAAATGTTTACTATCTGCTTCTTTACAGGTGATGTTTACTAACTCTTGTGCTAGGCATAAATTCTTCCTGGTGAATGACTTATCTTGCTCTCCTTTTGACTTACTAAATCTAATTAAAGTGAATAACTATGATTTAGTGAAAGCATCCATGGGGATAATAGAGAGTGAACCATTCAGAAAATTGTAGATTGTGAAGAGGAATTGCTAGATGTAAGATAAGATCACATTCTTCCAAGCAGTCTAAGGTATGTAACAACAACAAAAAAGAATTAAGAGAGACTGGGTTACTGGCCCACCAGGAAGACTCCAGCAGCAGGACCTGGTTACTAGCCATCAGGAAAAATCCAGGTGACCGGCCCCTCCCTCCTACATCCCCTACATGATGGAACCAGATGGCTGGTGGGAATGCCAGCAATACCCCACTAGGGTGCATACAGTGTGCAGGTGGGATGAGCAACTTCAAAAAGTCTTAAGCAACAGTAACAATACAAGCCAACAGGTGATAATTGAGGTGAACCAGTTTTGTGCTTGGGGACAAAGAGCATGAAATAGAAAACGGTGAGTGGGACCACCCCTTTCTTCCCCTCCCTTTTTTCTTTTTCTTACCCAGTCACAGAAAACTAATCTCATCCCCCAAACCCAGAGACCCAGTTCAGATAATGTCTTGTTTGCTCCTTCTTTCTTTCTCTTCTGCCCTCTTCTCTAGTTTTCCAAAGCTTGTGTGATCATCCTATCCTCCATCCCAGCTTCTACTTTTTTTCAGTTATCTTTGCTTTATCTACTCTCCTTTGTAAATTTCACCACCAAAGGGTAAAACCACTCTACCAAGGGGAAAACATTTTGCATACAAGCTCCCAACTTGCAATCTGTACTCTTATATAACTGTAGATTTTGCCCTTATGGTTTAAGGTATAAAATTAATAGTTACTAAAGTTGGTCAGTTTCTAAACTATCCTTGATGCTCTTGTTATTGCTAATTGTACTACTTTAGCTAGGATGTCATATCTGTTGGAATCAATTGTTTTCCCTCCTTTACAATACTGGAAAGTTCTGGGGTAATAACCACACCACAGCCCAGGATGACAGGACTGGGGACTGAGTCACATAGATTCTACTATCTCACTGTTAATTAATTAGTAAGGCAAGATATTAGGACAGACACAAAGCAAGAACACCCTACACTCAAAAGACATCCATGAAGTATAGAATTTTTCTAGAGAGGCCTTGTACTAGTGATATAGTTACTTTCTACAATAACTTATGAGGATCAACACAGAAAATAAAATAAAAATGTTTTGAAATAGAAAATGGTAAAACACAGAAGCAAAATGCAATCTCAAATTTCCAGCCCACCCAGAACAATTCCAGGATACAACAAGATACAGGAAAATGCAAGACATGCACCTGAAATTTCTGAAATGATAGCAACCGCAGTAAAGAAACAAATGCATGGAGTTATAGAGGCAATAATATCAGAAAAAATCTCTCATGTAAAAAGAGAAATGACAACCATAATGAAGGAAGTGCTCAGCAAATTGACACTAGATGTACATTAAACAAAATAGAAGTGCATAGAAAGAAAAATGATGGAAATCTTGAATGTCCAATGTAGGAAACAAATGGGATGCATGAAACAGACTCAAACAGATTTCCAGGAAGTTAAAAATTCTATTGAAAGCTAGCAACCACTTAAATGAAACTGAAAAATAGACTTTCAGACCTTGAAGACAGAATTATGACTAGCAATCATAAAAGAAAGATCTCTCAAAAATAACAAGGGATCAGGAAATATAAATTAAACAGCTACAAGATGATGCAAATCAAACAAAATAGGACTGATGGGTGTCAATGAAAAAGCAGGAGTCATACAAGTGTCATAAAAAGACTATTTGCAAAACTAATAGAAAGTTTCCCAAGCACAGCAACAGAATCTGGCATATACATAAGTGGGGCGTATAGAACTTTGATTAGCCATGAACAAAATAAATCTATACACAAACATAAAATAATCCAGAACCCAGAACATAATTTTAAAAGCTGTTAGAGAAAAAAAAAACATTACCTATAAAGGAAAGGCCATCAGAATCATAGCCAAATTGTCAACACAAACCCTCATGTCAAGAAGAATATTGAGTGAAGTATTTTAAGCCCTGAAAGAAAACAGCTTCCAAACCATACTGATGTACTCTGCAAAACTAATTTTCAAAATTAATGGAGAAATAAGATGACAAAGAACAATTGAAAAATTTCATGACTACTAAACCAACCATAGAAAAAACTACTGAAAGATATTATATAAAAAAGATAAAAATGACCACAATTCCAAGAACAAACACAGAAATAAAACAATTAAAGGCAAGCAATTAAACAGAGGGGAAAAGCAGGTAAATAGTAGTAGGAAAATAACATGACAAAGACAAGCCAATATGTCTCTGTTATAACCATCAATGTAAATGGCCTCAATTCACCAATCAAAATTAATAGACTGAAAGAATGGATTAAAACACAAGATCCAATAATATGCTGTATATAAGAAACACATTTAACTCAAAAAGAAATTGCTATAGATTAAAAACTGTTGGTCAACCTAACGCCAGCTAAATTAAATCACCATGGTGCTGAGCATAGATGTTCCACCTGAGGAAATTTGCTGGCATAAATAGAGAAGTGAAGAAGGAGAAGAGAGGCATTGAGGTGTTGTGGGTTTTCCTACGTTTAAGCTGTTTGAGCTGTTGGTTTTCCTGGAGGAGCTCATCATGACTAGCTTCCCCATGTGAGTTCGACCATTGTGATCAGATGAGCTTGGGACCTTGTTGGTGAGAATGGCTGTGGTTCACTTTGGGGAGGTCTGGTCCTTACATTGAGCATCGCTTCCTGGCTCTGGAAGGAAAGATGTTCACTGTTTAATCTCCAGGACAAACTCATCACGCTGGTTTTCTGGCATGTACTCAGGGCCTTCATGTCGCTGAGGATGGTTGTGGTGCTTTTCAGGATAGGCCTGATTCTTATTATGAGCATGACTTTTCGGCTCCAGCATAGAACCATCAACCTACCAGCACAGCTCCTTCATCCCACTAACATGGACTTTCTGGCTTCCACCACTTACCTTTGGGTCTTCCCAGCATGGATCCATGAAACAGACTGGTGTGAGTCCTTCTCATGGGCTCTAGACCTCCAGATGGACTCGTGGTGGGGGTATTGTCATGGATTCTAGATTTTCATCTGGACTCATATAGAACATTGCTGTGGGATTCAAGCCCTTGGCTGAATATTCTATGTTTTTAGTGTTGTGGATAGATTTCCTGTACTTTTTTGTGTTAACTCTGGGTGACCATCAAAAATAATATTATAAATTCTGTGTCCTGATTTTAATTGTTCTCTTCTAACCCCTGACTATAACAGAAGTTAATAGACTGAAAGTAAAAAGAGGGAAAACAATACTCATTGCAAAAGGAACCCAGAAAAAAGCAGGGGTAGCCATCCTGTTTACAGACAAACCAAGAATGATCAAAAGAAATAAAGAAAGACACTACATACTTGCTAGGGAAAAACATCAAGATGAAGAGATAACTATCATAAATAGGTATGCACCAAATATGGTAGCACCCAATTATATAAGAAAATATTAATATATATGAAAAATCAAATAAGCAATAACATAATTGTAATGGGGGTCCTTCATTTTCCATTGTCACAAAGAGATCAACTAGACAAACAACCAGCAAGGAAATATCAGAATTGAACTAAATTTGTGAAAAAATAGACTTAGTAGATGTTCACAGTGTTCTACCTAACATCAGAATACACATTCTTCTCAGCTGCACATGGAATGTTCTCAAAAACAGACCATTTATTAGCCCATAGAATATGCTTAAGTAATTGAAAGGAAATTGAAATCATTCCATGCATGTTATCTGACCACAGTGCAATGCAATTGGAAATTAATGACAAATGAAACCACAGAAACTCCATAAACACATGGAAATTAAATAACACTCTCCTTAACAACCAATGGGTCACAGATGAAATTAAAGAAGAAATTAAGCAATATCTACAAGTAAATGAAAATTCAAATGCCAGAACCTGTAGGTTGCAATGAAAGCAGTCCTAAGGGGGAAGTTTATAGCAGTGACTTCTCAAATTAAGAAAACAGAGGAAGCACAAATAAAAAACTCAATTTTGCACCTCAAGCTTCTAGAAGAAGAAGACTAAGTCAGGCCCAAAGCCCATACAAAGGAGGAAAGTATAAATATCTGAGCAAAAATTAATGCAATTGAGACTAAGAAAACAATATAAAGAATTAATAAATTGAAGACTTGGTTCTTTGAAAGAATAAATAAAATTGATAAGCTCTTACCGAACCTTATAAAAAAAAGGAAAGAGAAGATTCAAATTCATGCATTGAGGTAGAAAAAGGGTGAAATCACTACAGTCCCTCTGAAAATTCAGAATATTGTCAATACCTACTTCAAAGATATTTACTCTCATAAGATAGAAATAGACAGATTCCTAGATATGTATGAATTACCAAAGCTAAATATAGATATAAAAATTCTAAATAACCCAATATTTTTAATGAGATTGGAAATTTAATTGAAAACATATCAACCAAAAAAGCCCAGGTACTGATGGATTTACTGCTGGATTCTACAAAAACTTTGAGGAGATTTAATGCCAATACTCCTCAGACTCCATAATAAAATTGAAAGGGAAGCAGTACTCCCTAACTCATTCCTGGAAGCAAGTATTACCCTGATACAAAAACCAGAGATAGATATAATAAAAAAACAACTACAAGTCTATCTCCCTAAAAAAACATGGATGCAAGAATCCTCAATAAGATACTAGCAAACACACTGCAACAAATCATCAGGTTTATATACCGTGACCAAGAGAGATTCATCCAGGCAATGCAGAGATGGTTCGGCATACTCAATTCAATAAATGTACTATGCCGTATCACAACAGAAGCAAAGACAAAAATCACATTATCATCTAAATAGATACAGAAAAAGCTTGTGACAAAGCCCAACACTCATTCATGATAAAAATCCTACGGAAAATTGGAATAGATGAACTTTACCTCAATCCGATAAAAGCCATCTACAACAAACCCAAAGCCAACATCATACTACTAAATAGGCAAAAAATGAAAGCTTTTAACCTAAAATCAGGACCAAGACAAGGATGTTCACTATCACCACTCCTATTCAATATAGTTCTGAAAATGTAATCAGAGCAAATAGACAAGAGAACCAAATAAAAGGAGTAAGAATAGAAAAAGAAGAAGTTAAATTACCATTAATCATAAATGACATGATACTCTACATAGAAGAACCCCAAAATTCCACCAAAAGACTTCTAGATTTAATAATCAATTCATTTGCATAGCTAGATACAAAGTCAACACTCAAAAATCAATAGCATTCCCATGCACAAACAACAAACTTACCAAGAGAAATTAGCAAAAGCAAACCCTTCACAACAGCATCCAAAAAAATTAAAATACTTAGGAATCAATCCAACAAAGGAAGTAAAAGATTTATGCATTGAAAAATATCGTATTCTGAAAAAGGAGGTTGAAGAAAATATCAGAAAATTGAAAAATATCCCTTGGTCCTGGATAGGAAAAACAAAAATAGTGAAAATGGCCATACTCCCAAAATCATTATACAAATTTAGTGCAATCCTAATGAAAATACCATTAGCCTATCTCACAGATCTAGAGAAAATATTCCTATGTACATTTGGAACCAGCAGACACCTAGAATAGCAAAAGCAATTCTGGGCAAAAAAGGCAGGGCAGGAGACATCACAATCCCTGACTTAAAATGATACTACAAAGCTACTGTGATAAAATCATCATGATACCAGCAAAAAAACAGACATGGGAATCAGTGAAACAGATTAGAAGATACAGACACAACTACAACTGCCCTTAGCCACGTTTTATTTGACAAAGGGGGCAAACATATTCACTGGAAGAAAGACAGCCTCTTTAATAAATGATGCTGGAAAAGCAGGTTCTCTACATGCTGAAGACTAAAACTGGTCATATTCTATCACCATGTGCTAAACTAAAGTCAAAATGGAACAAAGTATTTTTCATGTCTATATCTTGCAACCTGAGCAACTACTTCTAAGATAATAGTATGTAATATATTAACAAGTGTTAATTTTCTATTTCTTGAAATTCTGTGTCATTTCTATCCTTTTTTGTTTTACTTTTTAAAATAAACAATTTTTTTAAAAAATGGAGTGAAGATCCAAATATTAAAACAGAAACTCTAAATCTTCTGGAAGTGAAAGTAGGTAGAAATCTTGAATACCTAGGTGTAGGCAGAGATTTCATGAACAAAACTCAAACTGCATGAGACATACTTCAAAAAATCAACAACAGTGATCCCATATTTTTAAAAATCTTTTGCACATAAAAAGAAATCACCAACAGACTGAAAGACAACCCACAGAGTGGGAAAAAAAAATTAGCCAACTGTCCCTCAAACAAAGGATTCTATCTAAATCATATAAAGTATTGAAAAAAGCAGATCACTCAAATTCAAAGACCCAATCCAAAAATGGGCATCCAAGATGAATATGCACGTCTCAGATGAAGAAATAGAAACAACAAATAAATATCTGAAAAAAAGTTTCAACGCCATTTGTCATTCGAGGGATGCAAATTAAAACAACACTGAGATTCCACCTCGCTCCAGAAAGAATGACTATCATCGAGAAATCAACCACTAAAAAATGCTGGCGGGGCTGTGGGGAAAAATCAACCCATCTCCACTGTTGGTAGAAGTGTAGACTGGTGCAACCACTGTGGAAATTAGTGTAGAGATTCTTGAAAAAACTAGAATTAGGGGTACCATTCAATCCAGCTATTCTCCTTCCTGGCATTTTCCTGGAAGAATTAAAAGCATCACAGCACAGTGATATACATACATTCATGTTTATAGCAACACAATTTGTAACAGGTAAATCTTGGAAACAACCCTAATGCCCATCAACCAAGAAATGGTTAAAAAGATGTAGTGTTTTTATACATGAAGTACTACTCAGGTATAAAGAATGGCAAACTTGAGATTTTATAGATAAATGGACGCAACTCGAGACCATAATCATAAGTGAAATCATAAGTAAAATCATAAGTGAAACAGACCCACATGTATAAATATTGCATTGTCTCCCTAGTGTAAGAAAGTGAAAGAGTAAAAAATATCCAAAATGTACAATAGATATTATGAAATAGGAAGAAATTGTTGAAAAGGAAAGAGAGCCGGGGATTTAGCTCAGTGGTGTAAGCACCTGCCTGGTAAGCACAAGGTTGTGAGTTTGATCCCCAGCACAAAAAAAAAAGAAAGAAAGAAAAGGAAAGAGAAATTGGAATGGCAAAGAGGGGAAAGGAGAAAAAAGAAAGGGAAAAAGAAAAAAATATATATGCAAGATATTTAAAATAGTTATAGTACTAATTTCTATTAGTTCATTGAAAGAATATTTGTTTCTATATTGTTTGATCAATTTTTCATGTGTATATCTTGTAATATGAGTAAACACTTTAAAGATAACAATACAAAAATATATTAATCATTGTTACTCTCCTATTGTTTTGAAATTTTATATCATTGTTTTTATTACTTTTTCTCTTTAAGATTAAAAAAATTAAGAATAACCAGTAATTGTAAGCCTAACACAGTGTAACATATCACTTTAAAACAAATATTTGATTGAACATTTTTAGAGCAAAACTGTTTTCCCTACTAGGATGCTAATACTCATGTCCACATATACAAGTTTTAATTCCTTTAAAAAATTTGTTTTTAGTCTTAGCATTTACAGGTTGTATACTTACTAAATGTAGCCTTCATTTATTAGAACTAATTATTTTTATCATTTACAGCATAATGCCAGTTTTGATAATTATTTCAATTATCAAAATTGTCACAGTTTATTTATATTTTATGTCAAAATTTAAAAATAAATTGAATACCCAAGACCATGCCAGTGATGTCTAATTTATGGTCAAGTTAGAGGAACAGGATTTAGATTTATCCTTTATTATGAACAAAAACAAAAAATCTGAATGAAATATATATAAAATAATAGTTTCTAAGGCATTAGACACTTGGCAAAATGATAATCGTCCCTGTGTTTCCACGTCATGATGCAGGGAGGAAGAATCTAGGAATCTAAGTAGAGCTCACTCAAACCTCTGAATTGAAGAGATAAATCTAAGGGTTTGGAGAGTCCATAGAAGCTAGAGCTCATAGGACAGAGTATCAGAGTGAAGAGAACTGGAAAAGGCAAGACAGACAGAAAAGAGAGACATACAGAGGCAGAAATAGAGACAGAACTTTAGAAGTCTACAAATGGTTGATTTCTCTGGAGCACTGAGAAAAGTATTAAGAGCATGCATGTAAGAAAAGTAACTGAGATCTGGGGGAAGATCAGCAAAAAGTAGAACAGAACCGAGTGTTCCTACAGTGCTGAGAATAGTGCATGTTCCCATTATTCATACTGGAAACCCTCTTCATTTATAAAGTATTAAACAGAGTATTCAGAAACATCTTAACAACCTAACAAATCTTAATAGCAAGACAAAATGATCAAACTGTTCCCAAATAATTTGACTGAGCCTCAGAGTATCTCAATATTTATAGACTAAAAAATCCACCACTAAACATGCTAAAAATCATAATGCCTGGAATGTAATAAAAAAATTCTATTGGAAGTACAAAGAAGCAAGAAATTTATACATAAAATTAAGAATAAAAATAAATTGTCTGAAACCAATCCAGAATCAACACATGTGTTAGAATTAGCAGACAAGAACATTTGGTGTTTTAATGCACCAAAAGCTTGAGAAAAGACTGAATGAGTTTGTAAGATACATAAAAGACATAAAACAACCAAAATCAGACTTCTAGAAATGAAAACTATAACATATGCAATGAAAATTACTTTGGTTTAGGATTAATCACAGATTGGACATTGCAACAGAAACTTAATAAATTTGAATATGAGACAGTAAATACTAAAATAAAACATACAGTGTGCTTTTATCCACTCTCAAATTCATGTTGAAACATTCTCCAAAGCAGTGGTTTTTGGCGATATGGCCTTGAGGAGTCTATTGTTTCCTGAGAACTCTGCCCTAAAAAATGAGATTAGGTGCACTTGTTGAGTGCGATTTGTCCCCTTTTGCCTTTCCAACTTCTGTCATGGGAAGACAGTGTTCTTCCCATCCAAAGGACTAAATGATTAAGGCATGATATGCAAACAGAGATCAGATTCTTACCAAACAATGAACCTGCTAATAACTTTGTCTTGGATTTCTCAACTTCTAACATTGTGAGAAATAAATTTCTGTTCTTTATAAATTATTCAATCTATGGTACTTTATTATAGTAGGACAAATGACCTGAGAGAAAATCAAAGGTCCACAAAGATAACAGAAGTTTAGTGAGCTATACAATAATTCCCAGTAACATAATATATGTACATGTATTTAAGTCTCTGAAGAAGATACAGAAAGAGGTACAGAAAAAATTAATTGAAAAACTAATGGATAAAATTTTCCCAAATGCATCAAGTCTAAGAGTTTGGCAACTACACTGAAGATGACAAGATTCACTAAGATAC
>PVJX010019128.1:0-35338 GCA_004027295.1 Dolichotis patagonum
TTTGTAGTTGACCAAATAGGCCTTAAACTTGCCTGCCTCAGCATCCCAAGTAACTAGAATTTTAGGAATGTACCACCGCGCCCAGCTTCTGCCTTTTTTCTTCGTGGGTACATCATGTAACTTCCTACAAAAAGGAGTATCTGAGTCTTCACATATCTTTGTCTTGTTCTCATGTTTCGCAATTTGATTAGAAGTTGTCCAGCCTCAGAACATTGCAAGCTCTACTAGGCAGATTCCCTGCTCCGGCTTCTGCAGTTACTCTTGATTGTGCCTGCCTTCTGGTTTCCTGCCTCTGTTTAATCTATCACATGGTTCCATCTGTTTTGTAACTTCCATTCATTTTTTAAAATCTCATCTGCTGGTGATTCTTATTTAATTATCTTCATTTTTCTGATTTCAACTCCTTTCTAACTGTTCCTTTTCTATCATTTTAATGGTGCCTAGATCAAAACCTGTGTTCGTTTTGCCATTCAGAGTAGAAGCTTCTGCCTCATCCTTCTTATTTTTTTTAGTCTCAACATTATATTGGTTGTCATTAAGCAGAATGTACCCATCTGCTTTTTCCATGAAAACATAGCTCATGGGGGAGATTAACCCCTTAAGCAATTTATGTAAACTTGGAACAATATGGTGGGAATAAAATGTCACCTTTCAGAATTTAGCACTTCAGGATGGTTTTAAAATATGACCAGAGATTTCATAAGAGTTTGCTTACTCGTTTGTCTCCGAAGCATTTAAGGCAAAAACTGAATGGAAATTCCTTGACCTTTTTGTGGCATTGTTCGCCTGTGACTCAGAATACAGTCATACTACTCTGGAATTGAGTGTGACTGGAACTGAAATGATACATTATTGGTATTTGGTTATTATTAGCAATTCATTCTAAACATACAACTTAGAAGTAGCGGTGTACAAGAAAAAACATATTTACGTTTATATATGTGTGTTTATATATATGTAAATTTATTAAAATTTTTATGATATAAAAATATGTGTGGCATATAGTTCACAAATAATAATAAAAAATATATAGTGCTTTTATTGTAACATCCACATAGCCAATGGATTCTTACAGAATGTGTTTGTTGACTTTTGCCAAACTTTTGTTTCCATAGCCAACACATGGTTGCAGTTGAACTATGATTTGAGAAGTGGAGTTACATCCCACTCTTTTCCCAGTAAATCTATTGTCATTAAATCTGACATGTGTGTTTTATTTTTCACAACAGTTTTGTTTAACAGTTGGCTTGCAAAACTACTGACGATTTAAAGTTGGCTCTTGCAAACTGGTAGAAGCCAACTGCAGCCATCTCTGTTACTTACAAGCTATACTTCTCCAATCTGGGGGACAAAATGAGGAGTCACTAATTTTTGTTATCCAAGGAGTACTTCTCTGACGCTACGGATATCTCTTCCTTCCCTGTATTTCCCTCTTTCTAATCTTGACCCATCACTTACTCTAAGAAATCATACATCTCAGGAACAGGATAGTCAGCTCTGCCTATCATCACCTCTGTAGTAGAAAAGTAAGAAACAGCTCAGTCAACCAAAGTAACACAGTGGGGTAAAGTTAGGCCGCTGCTGGTGTCACAACCACATGGTGGCACTATTGAAACATGGGTATTGTAGCTGCCTCAGTACCCCTCTACCTCCACCACCTTGCCCCTTTTCTTGTCCCCAATCTAGCAAAGCTTTTAACCCAGCTACAACTCTTCTAATCTTTAACCTCGCTTCGCTAGTCCCTTTACACATGGTTGTTTGCAGTGCCGAAAATACTATCCATTCAAAAAGTCCGTGGCACTCTGCTTGCCTAAAAGTTAACAAACAGGTTCCCTCTGTTGCATCTATTCTGGTGACTTCTTTTAAACACCTGATTTTTAGACTCTGTCATCTGTAAACCACTGGGAGCCTGCTGGTCTCTCAATGATGTAGGTAAATCTTTTTCTGTGTATCAGTCCAGGCCCTAGGGAAGCTCAAAGTCTTTTTATAATTTATGTGTCTTTACTTGTATCTCTGTTTTTTATTGTCCATTCTATCTACTTGGTTTGCTCCACATTGGACTCCAATGAGAAAACTCCACTGTTTTATCACCTTACATAAGAAATCTCACAAAACTCAATCTTTCGGTGTTTTTGGAACTTCACTGAGAGGCTCTTAATTTCATAGACGTATCATAGAAAAGGACTGTGATTAGTCCACTTAGGGGTCATATGCACATCACCAGGCCAGTCCATGGTCAGAAAGATGGGGTAACTAGAATGATTAGACCTGCCCCCATGCCAGCTTCTATGATGGGGTGATGTGTAGTCAGGGGTCTCGAGGAGAACAATTACATACAGGACACAGAATTTATATTATTTTATGATGGTCACTTAGAATTAAAGATAAGAAAGTGCAGGAAATCTGTCCATAGCACTAAAAACCAAGAAAATCCAGCTGAGGACCTGGGTCCTACAGTAATGTAGGACAGTAATACAGGACAGTAGTGTCCTGCATGAGTCCAGTTGAAGACCAAGAGCCTATGACGATGCCTCTCACGTGTCCAACTGAAGGTCTAGAGCCTACAACAATGACTCATGCAAGTCTGTTTCATGGATCTGCACTGGGAAGGCCCAAAGGTCAGCAGTGGAAGCTAGAAAGTCTATGCCAGTGGGGTGAAGGATCTGTGCCAGTAGGCTGAGGGTTCTGCTGTAAAGCCAAGAAGTGACACTCAAAATAAGGACCAGGGCTCCCCTGAAAAGTACCACAGCCGTGTTCGGTGACAATGAGGTCCTGAGCTCCTCCAACAATGAGAACAGTTGAGTACATACCAGGAAGCCAGTGTTACAAACTTCCTGGAGACTAAACAGTATACATCTCCGGAGCCAGGAAGCGATGCTTGAAGTAAGGACCCTAGCTCCCCCAAAGTGAACCGCAGCCATTCTCAGCAACAAGTTCCCAAGCTCCTCTGATAAGAATGGTCAAATTCATATTGGGGAAGCTAGCCATGACAAACTCCTCCAAGAGAACAACACTTAGAAGAACCTACAATGTCACTCTTCCTCTCCATGTCTTTTTTTATGTTGGCAACTTTCCTCAGGTGGGCCATTTAAACTCAGCATCATGCTGATTTAATTCAGTTGGTGTTAAGTTGACCACCAGTTTTGTTTTGTTTTGTTTTGTTTTGTTTTGTTTTTGTACCAGGGATCGAACTCATGACCTCGTGCTTGCCAGGCAAGCACTTATGCCACTGAGCTAAATCCCCAGACCCGTGTTTTTTGTCTTTTTGAGACAAGTTTTTGCAATGCAGTTCAGGCTGGCCTTGAACCCATTTTGTAGCCCAGGATGGCCTGAAACTCATAGGAATCCTCCTGCTTCAGCCCCCAGGTGTGGGGATTATAGGCGTGTATCACCATGCCCAGCAAAGTGGGGGAAATACTAAATGAAGATGGAAGACAGAAAAGCTGAAAGAATAGAAGCAACAAATGCCTGCTACTGGCAAAGATTTGAACTTTTTCTCTTGTCAGAAGTTTTTACAATTTTTAGAGAACACAAGGATCTATATGCTTTGTGGGAATGAATAGTAAAGCGAAAACATATTTAACATAAAGTAATGCATTCCTTTGAGTACTACTATGGGTTGAGCAACCTTAATCTGAAATTCTGAAATCCAAAATTAATGCATAAACTTATTTAAAATAGTGTGTGTTTTACCTTCAAGCTATGTGTAAAACATAAATGAATTTTATGTTGAGACCTAGGTCCCATCCACAAGATATGACATTGTTTATATGCAAATATTTCAAATCCCCGCCATTTGAAATTTCAAACATTTCTTATCTCAAGCATTTCAGATAAGGGATACTCAACCTGAATCAGCTTATCTATTATGAAGTTTAGATTTTCATGGAATTGTATGTCAAAGGAGGAGCACAATTTCTGCATGTTTAAAAACCCTGCAACATATGGTATTACTTTAAATTTTCATGTAATGTAATATCATTATAACTTAGGCACATTAAATCAAAAGCTGCCTTATACTACTTAAGCCAAAAAATGCAAAGTAATCTCATTGCTATTTATTCAACTTTCCTAGCATTATATTTTTTGTGCCTGATAAGCTTTTTTCATCTCTAAAAATCCAACACATATGAATCCAAACACGTATAGGAAAGAATTAGGCCTTGGAGTGTGAGTCCTTCCACTGGGGGAAGCATTAAACCATGTGGTTTGAATGAGCTAAGCTTTGGGACTGCCTGCTGCTGTTTGCATGGCTGACCACTGGAGGCTATCTTGTATCTTCTATCTTGTACTGCATCTTGTATCTTTGTAGCACATGCACTTCTCTTCCGAAAAGGATTCAGAAGAGCAGACTTCAGTCTGGGAAGTGGTAGGATCTGAGAAGACTTTCCAAAAATACATGATGATGTATAGTTTTCATGCAATCTGGTTCTGTTTCCAGATTCTCAACTTCTACATCTATAATTACCAAAGGCCCTCCTCCTGAAACCCATTCATATCTTCCTTTTCACAATCCTCCTCCTGTTAGGTCTCTCTGTCTCTCTCCCAATCTGAATTTTACCTTGATGCATTGCTCTAGGGTATAAAAAAAGTCTCAGCCTCAAATGAAGGGGATCATGTAAAAGGTATTAGCTCAGAGAAGGATTCTTCTCATTTCTCTCCACAAAGCAAAGAAGTTCTTAGTAAAAACTAAAACCTTACTTTATCCAGGCAACAAACTCTTACAACTCCAACTTATTTTTCCTCTCCTGTCTTTTTCTAGTGGAATTAGGATTCAAAAAGCTCTTATTGCATTTATTTGGTTTTTTAGAGTGGTAGGCAATAAGTTCAATCTAGATGATAGGTTTGACGGTGAAGACTGGTTTCTTTCAGGAATGTATGTATACAGTAGACTTGTTCAATAAAGTGAGGGAGCAGGGCTGGGATTTAGCTCAGCAGCATAAGTGCCTGCCTTGTAAGCACGAGGTCGTGAGTTCAATACCTGGTACTGATAAAATTTAAAAATAAGGATAAAATAAACTGAGGGAGCTAACTCTACAGGTCTGAGGATTTGATATAAACTAAAGAACATAAGAGTATATTCAAATGATAATATACCATCAACTACTTTCCTTGAATGAATTAAACTTCAGATAAAACATTTTTAGGGATCCATGTAAAATGTTCAAGGGGATCCTTTGTTTTTCAGAATTCTTTTGGAATTACACATGCAAAAACTTTTGACAACCCCTGGTCTAAAAACTACCTTCAGCAATTTATGCTCTTCATTAGGAAAATATATGATTTGTAGCTATTATTAACTATGAAAAGAGAAAGACGTAAAAACACATTTTAGCAAAAATGTATATTTAGCTAACATTTTCCTTATATTTACTTAATTTTTTACTCTTAATGTAAGTTTTTTCTGTTAAATATAGAATTTGACTAGTTGACATATTGAAATTTTCTGTCTCATAACCTTTCCACATACTTGTTTATTTTGTAGATAGGAAATGTCTGATGCTTAAACTCAATATTTAAGCCTATTAATCTTTTATTTGAACACCCATAGAAACAAAATTTTTTATTATGGTTCTCTTGGTGATTTTTTTCCCCTCTCCACTAATTAGCAAAGAAGAAAAAAATAGCTATTTGTCTAACCTCTGGCAGTAAATTCCATGATTGTTTTTATCCTATGATAAAGAAAATTGCTAAGGAACTACCGATGTTTCTGTTCCCTCTTCTGCCTCTGTTGCTTAAATACCTTAAGATCATTTAATACAACACAAAATTAATTACTAAGGTTCAATTATATTAAATTGCCAGACTAGTTTACTGACACAGAGCCTGCTGGTTTTTGTACTACCAGTATTTTGCTCCCTATTTCTAATAACTGAAAAATATTGAGACATTTAAAGATGTAAATACTTCCCACTACAATTTTCTCCACACACAGGACTCTCTTATTCATTAATTACAAAATTTTGTTTGTAGAATAAGTCTTCACTTATTCACTTCAAATTAAATAAAGATTTAAATGCATACGCATGGACTCAGTACAGAACCTTCTCTAGCCCAATGTTTCAGACTAACAATGACACTAAAATCACTGAGAAATTCACTCCTGAGCTAAAACATTTAATGAGCCAGACATGGTGACACATACCTGTAATCCCAGCATTTAGGAGGCTGAGGCAGATTGATTACTACAAATTTAAGGCCAGCCTGAGCTGCCAAGTAAGTTCAAAGCCAGCCTGAACTGCATAGAGAAACCGTGTCTCAAAAAGACAAAAACAAATAAATAATATAAAATAAAATATGAAAACTCTTCCTTTGAAGTCCATCTCTGGAATTGTCATAGTTTGGGGGAGTTTTTGTTTTTTATCTTGTAATGCCATTCTGAGTAAAAAAGTATCGGATTTTTCCCTTTATCAATATATTGGATTTTTCCTTTTATCTTTATATTAGGCAATACTGATCTCAAATGCAGGCTGGGCATGGTGGTGCATACTTGTAAACCTAGTACTCAGGAGACTGAGGCAAGAAGATTGCCATGAGTTCAAGGCCAGCCTGGGCTACATAGCAAGACTATCTCTAAAAACCAACCAAACAAATGAAATAATAAAATTTAGATATGAGAAAAATTAATATGTATTCAGTCATTAAGATCAAATAATTGGGTTTTAATTAATCCTAGGACATTTTCCCTAAGCTACATTCCTAGCCCTTTTTTGTTTGTTTGTTGTTATTTTACTGTATTTTTTGAGACAGCGACTGACTAAGATTCTAAAGTTGCCCTGGTTGGGTCCTAACTTGCAACCCTCCTGGCCCGAAACTCCCAGAGCACTAGGATTACAGGTATGCCCCAACACGCCTGTCTACATAATTAGTATTTTATAGTGTGCGTATGCATTTCCACATTGTTCTTATCAGAACAATGAAAGCATTGCATAGCACAAGAGCAACTGTTTTTATTTATTTCACTTCTTAGTCATGTACCATCTATCAGCTCTCTACTTCTGGCCAACTGATGAGTAAAGAAGAATTGAAATGAAAAGAAACTATGGGGGCCGGGGATATGTTAGAGCTCAGTAGTCAAGCTCCCCACCAGAAGGCCCTGGGTTCAATCTCCTGCACTGAAACCAGACACACAAAAAGCGATAGGCTGTCTAGAATTTCTTTTCCTATGTCATCATTTTCAGGGTAAGTTGTTGATCACTACAGAGCAATAACATAAGAAAAAATGTTACTACAGAAATCTTTGTTGTTTTTTTTTTAATCTTTGTGTTTTTAAGGACTCACTGTTGCCTTCTTCCTATGTACAAAGTTCTAGTTCAAATGGAATTTATAGCTTCTCAGGGCTGTCAGCACCCCACTTAATCTGTCATAAATGTAGGACATTCTCCTTGTACTTGCTTTTCATCTCAGTGACTGCCTGCTCATTATGGGGCCACCAGAATTCAGAGAGCAACAAGGAACACCATGATACTCATTGCTTGTAAGCCCTCTTCTCGTAAGTGTGCTGCGTTATTCTATCAGGCTTCACCTACAAAATCCCACCTTTTTTTTAAAACAGGGTCTGCTATGTAGACCAAGCTGGCCTGAACTCAAGGTGATCATTCTGCCTCAGCTTCCGGAGTGCTGAGATTACAGGCATAAGCCACATGCCCAGGTAAAAATAAAATTATTAAAACTTTTCAGACCACAGTGGTAGTGCTAAACTGCCTGTGAGGCAAATCATAATTTTTATTTATGAATTTTTGTTTCTGATTTTTCACCATTACTAGTATCATTTGCAAACTTTCCAAGTGTGTATCCTAAATAATGGTAAGAGTGGAGTTGTTTTTCAAAATGGGAGTCATAGCCAGGCATAGTGTTGCACTCCTGAAATCCCAGCACTCTGGAGACTGAGGCAGGAGGATTGTTGCAAGTTCAAGACCAACCTGTGCTACAAGGTGAGCTCAAGGCCAACCTGAACTGCATAGAGGCCTTGTCTCAAAAAGACAATAAATAAGTCCTTCTAATGCTAACATTTTACATGACAGTTTTTCCAAGAGTCTATCCTGACTTCGCTCTGTAAAAAACAAACAACAAAAAAGTCCTAAGCAGGACATCAAAATTTAAAATAAAAACCAATTATTACTAAAATTTAGAAAACAAAAACTTACTCCATTTATGCTTAGCTGTCTTCTTCACTGTTGCTGTTAGTGACTAGGGATTGAGTCCAGGGACTTCCCACAGAGCTATACCTTCAGTCCTTTTTTATTTTTTGTTTTGAGGTAGGATCTCGCTAAGTCCCTAAACTTACATGTGACTAGACTACGCAAAGCAAAAATGCTATCCACGGTTTCTGAAAGGTTGCTGGTTTTTTGAAGGCTGCTTATAGTTACATGAATCAATCTATTGTCAATCTCTGGATATATTATATCAGCTTTTATTTACATTAGCTAATACTGCATATATGGGTGCTTCTATAACTTTGACTTAATGTTATCTAATTTCCAGTTTTGAGTATCTGTATCTATCTGAATTCTATGGGAATATAAAACTTAATGAAGACAAAGCTATTATTTATTTCTGCATTAGAATTTTGCATAGTATATAATCAAGCTTTTTTTTAATTGGTGGAAACTAGTTCTTTTGTGTTAGTAACTTAAGATCAAATAACTTGAATGTTCTAAACTCATTTTTATGTTTCATCTTTGCCAAGTTTGTCAAATTATTTCCATATGAAATGAAAAAGAGAATTTATTAGCCTTCAGAACATTTTTATTTGAAGTAAATAACAATGAAAAAATTTACTCATTCTAGCCAGTTTTTTCCTAACCAGTTTTTAAATTATATGAACTTGCAATTTATCAAACAGAAAACTATCTGCATATTCAGATTTTTCTGAATGAATCTGGGCACAATTAGGTTTCAGAAATGGAGTGATTAAATCTGGGTATTATGAGCAACTGTTATTTATAGAGTATAGTTCTACATATTGTAACATTTTGTCTTTCACATATAAATATCTTGGGTACATGCACCATCTGAGTGTATAAAATTAAACTACCTGAACACCTTTAAAAAATTAGAGTAAAACATTAAAATGTCTATAAAAAGAAATTCTTTAGAGATTTCAAAATATCCATAAGTGCTAAATAAGGTTTCCAGAAATCAGTGATTATGCTGAAACGTGTCACAAGGGGAACTGTTAACAAGTGTTACTTTGCCAATGGTAGGAAGATTGCCAACCTTTAATTGCCTTTAAAGTTGGTGTTCTATCAATGGTGTATTGTAAAAGGCAATAATGCCCACATTTATGATTGAAGCCCAAAATAGGACCTTTTGGTTTGACTAAATGTGGCAATATGCCCTAGACTTTCTAATTAAAAATATTCAAATGCCCACTTTTTAAATATGATTAAAATGTACACTATCATGATTTTACTTAAAATGACAACCAAACAAAACATGCTTATCTGCATTTTACAATATACAATGACCAGTCAACCCCTACTTCCTTGGCGTTATGCATTAAATTTTTGTTTGGACGAAACAGGTTGTTGAGAAGATAGAATTCCAGTGAATGAAACCAAATTCCATCACGGTGTCACTGTTTAGATTCTGCAAGAAGAGAATATGTCTTTGCTAATAAATTCAAATAAGAGATTGTATCTTTAATAATCAAAGCTGACAATATTCTGCCCTGTGCTTTCTGGGTTTCTGATCCTAATGACTCTGATCCTGGGGGCAGTGTAAGAGAGCTCTTAAATAACATTTTTGAACAAATACAAAGTTAACTTCCAGTCAAGCCATTCACAGAGAAAATCCCAGCAGAAAATTTAGATTCACAATATATGTGACACTTCAGGGAGTGTGAAAAAGATCTATGGATGATTTCTGAGGCAATTCTCAGTAGTACTTAGCTTTCAACATTTGACTGATTAACTTAGCAGTTTCATGCTGCTGATTTGAACTGTTATGTAATAGAGCATCCCTACATTCAACCACCAGTACCACACACAAAAAAAATTCCCCATAAAAGGGATATAGGTAATCCATGAGATTTAAGTATAGTCCATGTAGAATAAGAATCTGAAAACGCTTTTCCTTCATGACAAGGACTAATGCAACATCACTAATACAACATTTCCCTCAGTAATTCTATAAACATAAGGAAAAATGTTTAGTGATGTAAAAATATCTTTCCCTGAAAAGATAAATTTTTTACAAAATCTTTGTGAATAAATTGGATTATGGAATATAAAATATGAAAAGATAAATGTCTCAGAGACAAAAATAGTGCTAGGAATTTAAAAAGATAAAAGGGACCTCAGTATTTTGTTCTTGTAACTCATTCTCATATAATCACAAACTATAAGAAATAAAAATCCTAGTATTTAGGCTGAATGTGTAGCTTAGTTGTAAAGAACTTGTTTAGTGTGTGGTAAATCTTAACATTATCAAAAGAAAAAGGTTTTAAACCTGTATTTTGAGGTTGTCTCAGGAGCATTAGCAAAAGGCATCTTTAAAAACTTTATATATACATACACATATATACATATGCATCTTTTCTGTTTGTTTTGTATTGCTGAGAATTAAACCTAGGACCATGCACCATGCTAGACAAGCACTCTACCACTGAGGTAGCCAAAAAGCAATCTTTTCTGTCTATTCTCAGCTAGAAAAATTGTTAAAAATCTACTACCTCCTATAATCATTACAATTATTTTTTAAATCAATTTTATTCAAGGATATAATGAAAGAAAGAAAGAAAAAGAAGACAAAAAACACTCAACAAAATTTCAAAACATGTCAGTCAGGGGGTAACAATGGTACATACATTGTACTTTGTCATCCCCAAACCATTCATCCAGAGCATAAGACATCTGCCTTTAATTGCCTGAACAATACCAGCACAAATCTTTCTCTTCAGTGAATTCAGAGAAATCAGTAGTATAACTATCTTAACTATTTTTATATACATATACATACATATACACATATACGTATGTTTTTTCTTTCAGTTTGTCACACTAATGAAATAATATGATACATTACAATTTATTTTTAGTCAGTAGGATAAAATGTGGAAAGTGTATCAATCATGTTTCAGAGTCAAATCTGCCTATTTTGAGTCTATCAGTGAATGACTTGGAACTCACAAATCTCATCTTATGGAGTCTCTATTGTATAGGTTGTTCTATAATATAGAGACGATATTATTGACAATACCTGAATCTCCCTTGTGCTTAGAGAATTCTCCATCATGCACTCTTTGGGTTAAAGCCAAACAACAATCTTATATCATTTAGAAATAGGCAAAAGAGATTCAAATATAATGGTTGAAACACACTAGTCTGTCTTCCAGAGTAAATATGATAGAGCAGTTTACAGCTGGTATCACAATGTTATCAGAGATCCAAGTATTGTCATTCCTGGTAGATTGCTTCCTTTCTTATTCTAGCCTTCATGTTCACATTATAACAAGAAGCAGAAGAAAGAGAGGAAAGGGTGGGAAGAGACCATGACCAGCTATTTGCTCCTATTTATGGAGCTCTTCAGAGAGCCCCACCTAAGAATATTTATTTGCATACTGTTGGTCAGAACTTTGACAAATGGCCACATCTAGCTACAAGACAAGATGGGCAATGAAAATCTTTCATTGGGCACATTGCTATCTCAAATTAAATCAGGCTCCTATAACTGGGATGGAAAAAAGCAAGGATAGTAGATATGCAACTAGTGATCTCTGCCACAGTCTGCTGCTTCCTTGATCCAGTTTCTAAGCCCTTTTCTCTCTGCACATAGGATATACTCACCCTTCCCAAAGGACATCTCTCTCTGGTTATTGTATTCATCAAAATTTCAGAACCTCCTCATACAGGGCCCACTAGCATGTATGGGGGTGGTTTTTGTGGTCTTAGAAACTAAAAGACAGTTAGTTATCTGACTCTAATAATAGTTGGGGAAATAAACAGGGTTAATTGAAATGAGAACAACTTTTTTTTTTTTGTCTTTTTGAGGCAGGGTCTCACTGTGAAGTTCAGGCTGGCCTTGAGCTTGCTTTGTATCCCAGGCTGGTCTCAAACTCACAATGATTCTCTTGCCTCAGCCCACCAGGTGTTGGGATTACACATGCCTGGCTCAAAACAACTTTTGTAGAGAGAGGAGGATGTGAAATACAGAGCAGTCAAGAATCTTTATTTATGTTGATTTCTTTGTTTTGACAAATGGACCTTGGCTAGGTAAGATGTTAACATAAGGGTAAGTTGGGTGAGGGACATAGGAATTCTTATTGTGACAAAATTCACATAAGATAAAATTCTTATGTGGTATACACCTATAATCTCAACTATTTGGGAGGCTGAGGCAGGATGATCAGTTGAGCCCAGAAGTTTGAGACCAGCCTGGGCAACACATGGAGATTTTGTCTCTATAAAAAATTAAATTAAATTATACAATTCAGGGCCGGGGATTTAGCTCAGTGGCTTAAGCGCCTGCCTGGCAAGCATGAGGTCATAAGTTCGATCCCCGGTACTCAAAAAAAAAAAAAAAAAGATAATTTAAAAAATTATACAATTCAATAATTTGTGTCATTCATTGCATTCACAGTCTTGTGCAACCATAATTGTTCTCTAATTTCATAACATTTGCATCATCCTAGAATGAAATCCTGTACCCATCATTCTTTACAGCACTCTCTTGTTGGCAACTACTAATTCACTTTCTGACTCCATAAATTTTCCTATTCTGGATATTTCATACAAATGAAATCATACAATATATTAGAATTTGGATCTTGCATTTCTCCTAGAGGTTTACGTGTTGCATGAAGGCATGGTCAGCAACCTGTGGTGCTTCTGGGAGGAGGGGTGCAATGAAGAGAGCTAGGTCATTCAGGGGTGTGGGGAGTCCAGCCCCTTCCTGTCTCTGTTTCTTTCCTGGCCATTATGAGGTAAACAGCTTCTTCTTCCAGGGCGCTACCATTGTGATGGCCTGTCTCACGACAGGCCCCAAAACTATGCATTAATTAGCCATGGACTGAAACCATAAATATTTCCTTCTTATCAGTTGATTACCTTAGCTATTTTGTTACACTGGTAGAAAGCCGACCAACATACAATATGTGGTCTATTTTTTGTGGCTGAATTCTTTCACTTAGGCATATTTTCTAGTTTTAGGGCTCTTTGTATTATCTTTGTAACCTTTCTGTAAATCTAAATTATTTCTAAATAAGAAGGTTATTTAAAAGGTTAGTAGGCCTATAGTCTACTTTCTTCCAGTTTGTCCCTCTGTTAGCAACTGTGCAAAGACATCAAGCCTTGTTCAAGGCATTGTATTCCTACTCCAAACAGGAAGTTTGGGGAAGGGGCTGAAAGGCACATGGAACCATCTCACAGTGTTTGCTGCCATCTCATTAATCAGCATTGCTCAGACAGCTGGGAAATTACTGTCTTAGCTGGGTATACTGAGGTCCAAATAAAATGATGATTCTGTTACTAACTAAAATAATTTCTTAAAACAAAAATACAGGACCGGGGATTTAGCTCAGCTGGTTCAAGTGCTTGCCTGGTTAAGTGTGAGGTCATGAGTTTAATCCCTGGTACAAAAAAAAAAAAAAAAAAAAAAGCCACCCTTAGTGGGATTGATCCTCTTTGCAAGATAGAACTGCAAACAGTATTTGCCACATCCATCACCTGGGTCCCTGTAATCCTAGCACCCCTTATGACACTGGCCAACAAGTGCGTAGTTGTGTAGACTCTCCTCACCACAAAGGAATAGACATCATGGAGATCTGTTTTACATGAGGCTTCTACATACATACATGATTGCTGAGAAAGAATAATTAACCACAATGCATCCTGTGAGGCGTTACTTGCTGTTTTATTATGAATAACAATCTGGGTTTTAGGTAACACTACTCAGTACCTATTCTGTGGTCGGGACCAAGGTAAGCACTGGACATACAAAAATGCATACAAGGGATTTTGTTCTTAAGGAAAAGTGAAGAGAGTGGGAAGATAAACATGAAAGAATTAAATCATAATAGAGCAAACCCAGGGGAGGATTCCTTAAGGGCTCCTAGAACACTGGAAACAGGGTAAACAATGCTGGTGACTGAGGTAAGGAAGGAATCAGGGAAGACTCATTGTGATATTTAAATGGTTTGCTTCTTGGATGTGATGGCACATACATCTTGGTAATCCTCATACTCCGGAAGGCTGAGGCAGGAGGGTCACAAGTTCAGCCCATCCTGGGCAACTTAGTGATTTGGTAAGACCTGGTATCAAAATTAAAAAGACTGGGGATTAGTTTAGTGTGAAGGCCCTGAGTTCAATCTCTTGTACCATCAGAAGTAAAAATAAATAAATAAATAAATAAATAGGATTCCTAAAGAAGAATAGAGAGTAGATGTGTGCTAAACAAGTAAGAAGAAACTAGAAAAAATAAATGATTAAATGCTTAAATTCCCTAATCAAAGATCACCAGGAGAAGCTGTTTGGTTTATCTTGTTACATACACACACACACACACACACACAAAAATGCATTATTTAACAGCCACAGATCTTCCTCTTGGGTCAAGTGGTCTACTCCAACATCTAGGACCCACAGTATGTTCAGGACCACCTCTGAACTTCTTGCTCTGACTCAAACAGGGGAAGCCCTTCATCTTTCACTTTGCAGACAAAGGATCTTGTGTCATCTATAGATTCTACTTGGATGTATTGTTTCTGCGAGCCAGTCCTGGCAGGCACCTTGGTGACTCTAGCCAGTTCAATGGCTGACGATGATTCTAGGGTGACAGCAAAGTAGCAGTGAGGTGACTCCAAAGCTGGGTTTATTCTATACATTAAATAAGGTAGAATGCAAATATAGTGGTGTCTCAGAGGGGAGTTAAGAGAAGGTTTCTCAGGGAAGGGCTGCAGTTAAGCATCACATGCTTTAGGTGGTAGTTAGTACATCTTGTGCAAAAATTAGTCAGAAGATGAAAATGAGTTGGGTTGTTTGAAGAGTCAGGTACCCTATCTGTAAAACATATGAGTCTGCCAAGTTACGGTTAAATTATTTATCTATGGTCTTATTTGGAAGATGAAAATCTGACAGAGTTAAAGTTGATTTGATCATAGATACTGTATGTGTGACAGATTGTGGTTTACTGCAGTTTATGTTTCGTGAATAATGCTGCATTTTCCAAGTTACATTCTATTTCACTTCTAGAATCTATTTGTTGTGCAAATGTATAAAGGCATGAGAGGTCATGGCCCAAGTTATAAGTGTTTCATAAAAATAATTACTGAGGCTGGATGTCCCCCCAGGGCCAGGGCAGTGATACATCGCAGATGTTTTTCTGTTCTGGTTGCTTTGCAGGTGTGTGCGACCATATGGGCCATGGGTTCAGCCACAGTTTCAGTTATGTGGGAAGAAGGCAGCAACAAGCCTGTGAGTTTGTTAACACTGGAGGAGGGTGTCCAAACAGGTTTCTAAGCAGGGGAAGTCTGAGATGCAGATCTAGAGCCAGAGTCAAAATGAACAAAGGATAATTGATCATGCTGAACAAGCAGGATTCCTAGAGACATGTTTGCATATAAAACCAGAAACCAAGAAGACTGTCAGAAAATCCACATACCAGATAACAGCTGTATGATCTCTGAAATCTTTTCCAAATACAAAATTTAATGTGCCGAAAGGATGAAGATAGAAATTGCAAGAAAGGACAGGTGGACATAAGGATAAAAGAGACAGCCATAAACTATATAAAATTGTATCAAATGCAACTACTTATTGCAACACCCCCCAAGGAGTACTCTCAGCCTTCTCCAAGGAAAATTTTGAAAGAGGTTGTATACCACTCTATAATGTGTTGATTTTGTGATCAACATACTGTTTTAATTATTATCTGAGATAAAACTGGATTTTCTGTAATTTCTGTTCATTATTTCTGCCTTAGAAACTTACAGCATATAGCTTTTATTTTTAGTACTGGGGATTGAACCCAGGACCTTTATACTGCGCTAACTCTGGCTCTGATTGACTGATTGATTGATTGATTGATTGATTAAATTTTTTGAGACAGAATCTCACTAAGTCACTAAGTTGTCCAGGCAGGGCTTGAATTTAGAATTCTCTTGCCTAAATCTCCCAGAGTACTGGTATTACAGGCATGTGCCACCATACTCAGTTTATATTTTTTCTTTCTATTATCATCTCCCCAAAATACTCCTTGTTCTTGGTTAAGAGTTCATCTAAAAATTTTTATTTTTATTCTAATAATGTCTTATTATGTATGTAAAAAGATAAATTGTAAGCATTCAGAACATATAAACTTTGACTTTTAGAGATGTTATATTGTTATTTTAACAGTTAAAAACCAGTGATCGCTTGGAAGTTTATTAACTGAAGTCCATACTTTATACTTGATTTTTAGCTAATATCTAAAATCTTTTTTCTGGCTTTTATAATCCTGGTTGAAACCTTCTTAAATGCCCAGAGATAAGCATGATTCTCCAGATAGCTAGGACAGATTCCTGGTCAGAAAGTAAAAAGCAAATGAAAATAAGAAAAAGAGAATGGTATAACCCCAAGAAAAGATGTGAGGTAAGCACCAAGGAAGTGGTCTCTCAAAAGCTGTACACTTCTCAGCACTCTGGAATGCTGAAGCAGGAGCATTCTAAATTCAAGCCCACTTTGGGCAACTTAGTGACTTAACAAGATCCTGTCATTTTATAATGATGGTGGTGATGATTGATTGTTGGGGAACCACAAGGTCACAATGGCTAATTTTGCATACTTCCTTAAGGGATAGAATGGAGGCTTGGGATTATTGGTACCACCCATCTGAGATTTCCTATTGACTCTTCTTAGCATAAGATCATTTAGGCCCTCTTGAGTCATCCCAGGATTATACTTGCCCATAGAGTCATGGCATATGTTCATCTATGCCTTCCTAAGTCATCGCAGAACTATACTTGCCCGTAGAGTCATAAACCTCTAAGTCTTCTGCCAAATTGGAATCTTTTGCTAGCCCTGCCTATCACTGTATACACCCAATAAATAATGGCTGACTAGGAGAGTGAGGAGGAGAAGGACTCATCAGAAGACATTAACTTCCCAATCATTCACATATTACTAAACTTGTCTATATTTTTTATTTTTTTCACTGTACCCTTAAAACAGACAATCAGGACTCTTCCCCGGGTCCCTGATAACTGATGATGATGAGATGATGATGATGATGATAAAAAGGCTTACAATGTAGATAAATGTGATAGTCTGGGTCCTGTTGAGAGAGAGAGAGAGGAGAGAGAGAGAGAGAGATTCTGATTGACTTGTTTAATTTTCTAGCCATTCAGGAAATAGGTACTGTCTTTACCTCCATCTTCCTAGGAACTCAGTGGTTAACTGACCTTCCCAGCATCACACAGAGCCCAAACTTCAACGCAGGTGTATCTGACTCAGAAGCTCACTGCACTGCCTCCCACCAGACTACCTCAAAGAAAATATGTAGGTGCCTCCCCAATCCATGAACCACTCATTGTCATCCAAGATTGCAGCATGACAAGCATTTAGTCATTCCCTGCCTACAATGAATCCATTGTCTGAATTTATTTACTTAACATTTTAGCTCTACCATAGAACAGAAATGGCTACATTTTGAAGGGGCTTTGGACAGATACAAAGGGTTCACTGGTAGCACCAGCTAATGAATGTGAGTGTGAGAAATATGAATACTAGCAGTCAAAAAGGTTTCATTAATGAAAAGGTTTCTAGGAACAATAATTGCAGAGGAGCTCTCTATAGTTATATGACTGGAATTGGCAATACAGATGGACCATAGTTAGGTAATCAACAATATCCAAGTTCATAAATATGCTATTTGTTCTTCTAACCTTAGGACATTTATCAAGATTCAGAGGTAAAAGGGTAACTCGGTGTTTGTCAAGGCTGAAAGACATTGGTTTATTGAGTAGATTCTGTGTGGGTGAGAAACTATATTTTTTTTAAAAAGTCTTTTTTATTTTAACATAAATTATACATTTCTTTTGTCACAAATTATACCAGGCATGATGGCATATTTTTGTAATCCAGCTATTCAGGAGGCTGAGAAAGGAAGATCCCAAAGTTTGAGGCCAGCTGGGGAAACAGTGAGACACTGTCTCAAATTAAAAGTAAACAGGGCGGGAGTTGTAGCTCAATGGTAGAGTGCATGTCTAGTATTTGTAAGGATTTGGGTTCATTCTCCTATACTGTTCCCCAAAAGTTACTCATTTAATTTTTCATATTAATTAATTGTGGTATTATAAACATGGAGTAGTGATGTTAGAACCATTTTTTGTACCTATAGTAATGCATTAAATGTTTGATGTTCCCTTCTCATTTAATAACCTTTACAATTAGAGGTAGGGGAGACTGCTCGCCATTTTATAAAGAGTGAACTCAAAGAAAGGTTAAGCACTTAGTGTTAGTAAGTTAGTATTAAACCAAGGTTTGTGCCTGGAGTTTTCTGACTCCTAGATGAGCTTGGCGAGAATATGGTTAGCAGAAATGTTCAGCTAGTCCTGAGATGTAATAATGTGGAATGGTACTAAAGATCTACTTCAGGCAAAGAAGCCAAGCTTCTTGAGTTTGATATGGTTATTACATTTATCTTTACCCATAGTTATAGAAGGAATGTGAGCAAGAATGGGAACATGGATACATAGATATAGGGAGAAGATGGAAGACATTTCCATGGATATCAATGAAGATGATGATGATAATGGCTGAGTTCAGACTGCTGTGTCAAGCTGTAGTAGACTGAATGACTTATAAACAACAGAAACATTTCTTAAAGTTCTGAGGCTTAAAGATCATTTCTTAAAGATCAAAGTGCCAGCTTGATCAGGTTCTGGTAAGGACTCTCTCCTAAGTTGCAGACTGCTGACTTCTTGATGAATTGTCACATGGCAGAAGGAGGACAAAAGATCTCTCTGCAGTGTCTTTTTAAAAGACATTAATTCCATAAATGAGGGCTGTACAGTTGCAAACTATTAATTAGCTAAGGATTCACCCCTGCCCCTATAACATTTGGGGGTTAGAATTTCAGTGTATGAATTTAAGAGGGAACACAAACATTCAGTTTATTGCACACAGAAAACAGGGTTTTGCTGTTGTTTGGTTTTGCTTGCAGTGCTAGGGACTGAACCCAGGACCTTTCACATGCCAGGCAAGCACTGTAACACAGCATTATACCGTTATACCCTTAGACCAGCAACAGGCTTTTTTTGTTAGTTCGTTTTTGTTTTGGTTTTTTTGTACCAGGGATCACACTCACAACCTTGCGCTTGCCAGGAAGGTGCTTACACAGCCGAGCTAAATCCCCGGGCCCAGCAAAGTTTTTAAGTACTTATCACATGTAGACACAAATGTGAAAACTGCATAACTCTATGAAATTAGTGCTTTATAAATGAAAAAAATTAAGGTTCACAGAAGTTACGTATTTTTCATAAGATCACTCAAGTCTGTCAGATTCCAAAGTTTAAAAATTGTACTATTTCTCCCTGGTGCATTGGGACCTGCACAGTGCGGTGCACAGTGCAGTTGATGCAGGGTGCCAGGAGAACAAGGAGCTCTTCCCCTCTCTGGGGGGCAGCTGAGAGTGTGGCAGACTTTGGGCAGCCTGAAGGAGAGAGACCCTGGCGCATTGGGACCTGCACAGTGCGGTTGACTTGGGGTGCCAGGAGAGCAAGGAACTCTTCCCGTCTCTGGGGGGGCGACTGTGATCCTGCCTGCATGTGGGCTGAGAATCGGACATCTCATGTCGTCCTGTCCCCCATCCCGTGTCCCCCCCCCCGCACCCCCTCCTCCTTGCCTAGCAAGTGGGAGCCAGTGAACTACACATCTTGTGAAAAGATTGACTATGTTATTTAGTATGAGCTCTCCATATGCAAGGATAAGGACAACCATTTGGAAGAAAACAAGAGACAATATGACAGATAGTGAAGCTCTCTGGTTGTCTAGCTTTGAAATTTATGCTTTCTTATGTCCCATTCTGTTGTGTTTTGTTGTGTTTAATTTTACTCCCTTTTAAAATAAAATAAAAAAATTTTTTTAAAGTGTACTATTTCTTTATTCATGGATATATTACCTCTTGCCCTTTAAACCCCTCTCTAGGTATGTATGGAAACAGATGGATTGGAGAGAAAATCTATGAATGGTCTGAAATAGCATTTCACTGGACAGGATCTACAGAGAGCCTAAGTTGTGTAATTATAGGGTTGAAAACCTGCACTGTGTTAGCATCACTATTTTTAGGAATTCTATATTTTCTTTGTCTATATCCCTTTGTCTTTAATCAAGTTCTTACGGAAAATTCCACTAGCTTTGCTGTGTTGAGGGAAACAATGTTTTTTTGTTCATGATTGAGCCAAAGAGGAAAAAAAATTCTGTGTCAAAGGTGGAAGAAAGGACGGGATGGAATGGGGGTAGGGAACAGTGAATTTCAGAGAAACCTAATGGGGTAGCCCATATGCATATGCACATTCCTGGGTCCTTTTTACTCCTGGATATATTGTGGCAAGGATGGAAGTGAAAATGCGATGAAAAGGAACAAACTTGCTAATCTCATCTTGTTGTCTCTTGACTACAAATGCTTTCTGTGAAATCAGCCTCTGGTAAAACGGGTTCTTCAGCTGTCCCCCATTCAGAACCTCCCCACTCTTTGGTTTTCTGATTAGAGATAAGCTAGCCTTCCATCTTTTAGATGAGATGGGGCTTGTTCAAGATGATATAGCCATAGATTAGCCTGCCATCTTTTAAAGTCCTCCAAGTTTTCCTATTTTCTCTCACAGAGCCAGCTACCCCTTGGTCTTGTGTCCTCTTGCCCTTTGGGCAACCCACTTGTGTAGCATACCCCCTATATTGCTTCAAGCCTGTTTATCTTTCCCAGTGTGCACTTGGGCAAAAAGAGACTCTCATAGCTTTGCCATGCCCAACAGTCATTTGACCAATCACATAAAAGAAAACACAACCATTTCAAATGGACCCTTTTGTGCTTTACCAGTTATGTCTAAAATAGTGCCATCTCCAAGCTCCTCAACTGTTCTATTAGGTTTAGGATTAGGCTTAAGGTTAGGCAAAGACGCAGGTGGCTACTGCACTCTTCTTGCCTCCACTCCCCAATTTCTTTTCCCTTGGGTCTGAAGGGTATGGAGGATGCACCAGCAATTTTAGGGCATAATTATAACTTCAACCAGGGAATGACTCTCCATTTCTTGAAGACTCTCCTCTAAATAGCAATTTATCAGTGTCCTCCTCACTTGCTCTGGGTTGGGATTAAGAAGGGAAGAGCCCAGAATAAAAGCATGGTGAAGGGAGGGAACACACAATCCTGACATTTCTATTAGAATTATGATCTTTCCAGTTTCCAGTGATGGTGGTGCTCACAGAAATAGCAAATCCAGCTTTGCTTTTAGCAAGTGCCAGTAGCACATATCTTAAGGCTTTCTGGAGAATTCGCAGTGGGTTGTACAAGCACCTATTTTCCTCAGTTTTTGTACTTGATTTTCTCAGGTTTGGGGTTTTGTCAAGAATTCAGAGGTGACAGAAAAAAATCTTATTCATCTTTCAGTTATATGTACAGAAATACGCTTGTTTCAATAATTTGTTGTATGTAAGACTGAAATAAGATAGTCAACTTCATTTACCATGGGTAAAACCTCAACCCACAGTATCCATTAAATCAGTGGTGGCCATTGTTGTTTTATAATGTTTAATTTGAAATCCATAGGGTCAGCCATATTTTAGAATTTAGGAGGTTTTAGATTTTAGAATAGTAATTCCATGTATTACATAACATCCCCCAGGAAGTCTGGGGCAAACCCCCCTAATTAAATATATTCATTTTTCTGCAGTGAAATATAGAAATAGTCACAGTAAGTGGTTTAAATAGCCAGTGGCAGTGTAGATGATGATTCACCACCAAATGAGTTCAGATATCAAATGAATTATGAGCAAATTGTCAATTTTCAGAGTCCCTTAGATTTCAAATAAAACACTGTGGACTTTGTATTACTATTAGTAGTAATATATATATTTTATTTTATTTTTGCCTTTTTTGACACAAGGTTTCACTATGCAGTTCGGGCTGGCCTTGAACTCACAGCGATCTTCTTGCCTCATGTATTATTAATACAAGTCCTACTTACCAAAACCCAACAAACCACATTGCTACACTATTGCTATCTTCATTTCCAGTTTCCATCAATGCATCATTGATCTGGCCCTTTGCAAGATAAACTGTGCTTTCATTTGACCCATTCATGTTTTCCTGAGCCAACCCCAAACAATGTCCTTTCTAAGCACATACTCAATTCAACTCAATTGTTCTCCCACTCTGGCAAAAGTGTTGGTGTCTAGTTGACAAAGCCTTTTGGATGACAACAATAGCACAGCAATTTGTTAAACAGTGTTCCTCTGGTTAATAAGCTTTACATATAACTCTGAGACACACCAGATTAAAACCCAAGAAGGTCAGACAGGCTGAGTTCACTAGGAACTTTGCCCTCCTTAAAGAGTATAGAGTAGACTCTTTAATCATTAGCCCATGAAAATTGTTTCATTCTGGCTACTGTCAGGTGATTATATATGCCAGGAGCGTTGGCCAAACTCCAGTTAATCAAAGGTTCCTCCTGCTCTTGAATATCTGCTCTTTTTCTTTTTAGTTTTAAAAAAAGGTAGAATAAAAACTATAAATTTAATCCACAGAGTCCCCAGATTACTTGCAATTGTTATTTAACTTGGAATACTTACTACCAATTAGTTGGCTCATTTAAAATAACGTACTGTAGAAAGTTTCATGTAACTCTAAAAATATTTTTAATATTAACTTATTAGAGCAATAAAAGAGATATTTTTAGCACAATTTGGAAAATGCCCTGGAGCTCTAGAATTAAAAGAGCATGTTCTTAACTTCCACAGGATTGGCATGAAATATGATTGTCAAGAATACAGGGGTGATAAGCACTTACTTCAGAATAGTATCTAGCCTATGTGGAGGGGTTTGCACAACCTGGACCATATCCAGAGGCTTCCAATTGTATTGATAAAGCTTTATTCTTTAAGCTGAATAAAAGTTACATGGATATTTAATTAGCCTTTATATTTTTTAAGATGTTTAAAATATTTAATGATAAATTAACATGTACATATAATTTTCATAAATTTTTCTAGAGTCAGGCAAGTGAAGCTCAAAATACATAAACTTCTTACATCATATATCTTTTTAAAAGTTATATATCTAATAACCATAAATTATTTCTAATCTGCTTCTGTGTATTTCCTTCTTGTAATCTCTGGTGTTTCTTGATCACTGCCCCACATTCTTAAAATGTTGTTTTTTCTTTTTGTTCTGGCTTTCTTTCTGGTACTGAGGACTGGACTTCCTGTCTTGCATGGAGTAGGCAAGCACTGTACCACAGATTTACACTGATGGCTCAGAATGCTTCATAGGAATTAGTTATCAGACAAAGAGAAAGACTTCTCCACAGAAAATCTGTGAAAAATGACTTGATTTTAAAGTGAAGTGTGATACTTTTATTCTTGGAAGAAACTTAAAAGCACTGTGGGAGCACCTGGTCTTCCCCAAACTGGCTGTGGTTATCGGTTCTGCCCTCTCCATCTGCTCTTACTTGTTTCTTCTTCGCCTTATCTTTGGCTGAAGAAGGCAGCTGAGCTGTTTGCATTTTTCGATTTTTCTTTGCTTCCTCTCTCGTAGATACATTGCAAATAAGGCAACATTACATAGGAGTGGCCTGTCCCAGGATTCTAGGCCCTTTTCCATAAAAACTTTATATGAAAAAAGAGACAGAGGCCACATCAGTGAGCCTTTACAAGATGTGGGATGCTAATCATAAGTTTACTTGGCCTCATTTCAAACCAAATGAGAAAATCTCCTTGAAGGTCAAACTTAAAGCCAACATGACAAAAATACTTATTTAACATTGTTGACATAAATCCTAGCATGTTGAATAGTGTCTCAGGTTAAAACTTTTTTCTTCCTTTTAGATATCATTATGATAATTATGTAACATTCCATTATGGATATACTTCAGATAAGAAATTTTGTCAGAAAAAAAAAAGAAAAGAAAGTTTGTCAGGATCATGTACATAGGCTGAGACAGGAGGATCACAAATTTGAGCTCAGCCTGGGCAATTTATTGAGCTGTAAAACCTGTTTCAAAAAAAAAAAGCCAGGTATGGTGGCCTATGCCTGTAATCCCAGCACTTGGAAGGCTGAAGCAGGAAGATCATGATAAATTCAAGGCCAGTTTAGGATACATAGTGAGACCATGTTTTAAGAGAGAAAAGGATTGAGAGAGAGGCTGTTTGGCACATGGCAGTCAAAGAATGTCTCTCAGGAGGTAACACTGGAACAGACACCAGTGCTATGAGACTATCTGGAAAAATATTCCAGCATACTTGCATCATCTTCCCCTAATTTTAAACACATGCAAGTATATAGAGTTTTATTACCAAAACTGTATATCTGTATACCCAGTATACCCATTATTCTGTGATACTTCCAATGTATTCACCTGCTTTATCCTTTCATTGGATTAAGGCAAATCAAGATATCATATAATTTCACCCAAAGATGCATTTCTAAAGATAAGAATACTTTTTTTGACTTGCCTCAATATTATTATCATGTATTAATATTATCATATATTAAAAAGTATAAATAATTATTTAAAATAATCTTACATTCACCAGTGTTCAGCTTTCCCAATGGCCTCCTATATACAGTTACTCTTAAATATCATAGGGTTCCATATTCACAAATTCAACCAACAAAAGGTCTAAAATATTAGAGGGGGAAAACTTTATCCCTACTGAAAATGTAGAGCATTAACATTATTTCCATTATAGTATGTATTCTAAGTAATCTAGAGATAATTTTGAAGCACATAATGTATATAGGTTATACACAAATACTATGCCATTTCATATAAGAGAAATAAGCATCCAAGGATTTGGGTATCTTCGAGGTATTCTAGAACCAATCTCCTATAGATACAAAGGGATGACTATATATTTTTGCTATTTGGCTTATGAAAAGCAGTATTTAAATAAAGTAATGGAATGTTATCAGGGTTGGGGATGATGAAGATAGCTCAGGAATGTTCCCAAATGAGATACTATTTAACACTTTCTAGATTAGCAAATGTAAATTCTGATAAAATGTAAAGGCTGATAAAAATCTGGTGAGGGTGTGGATTAACAGGAAATTTTACATACCATAGGCAAGAATGTGGATTGATACAATCATTTCAGAAAAAGTTAAGCACTGCTTTGTAAAGCTGATCTTTTACATATTCTAAAACTGAAGAATTCCTCTCCTAGCTGGGCATGACCAGTAACCCCAGCACTCTGGAAGCTGAGGCAGGTTTGCTGTGAGTTTGAGGCCAGTTCAGGCTACATAGTGAGTTCAAGGCCAGCCCTGACTACCTAGGGAGATCCTGTTTCAGATAAAAGAAGAAAAGGAATAAAAACAAAAAAGAAAAGAAAAGAGAAAAAAAAGAATTCCATTCTTAGGTCATATTTCTAGAGAATCCATGTGCTTGCACAGCAGCATCAGTCATAATGGCAAAAAACTAACTAAACAAAAAGTAAAACAACAAAAAATAAACTCCTTCCAAAATCTCTAAGCAACCAAAATGTCTAGGAACAGATGAATAAGTCTATAAATTATGCTATCATCACACAACGAAACTTTATACATCAGTGGATTTGAATGTGTAAACTATAGCTACAAGCAAAATAGTTAAAACTTAGAAACAAACCATGAAGATACCATATTATTAAATATATCACTTTATAAAAGACCAAAGAGAATGAAACAATATAGAGTTTAAATGTATATGTGCTTGCACTAAAACTTTTTTTTTTTAATTAAGAAAAAGCATAGGAAAAATAAACACAAAAGCTTCAAGGTTGCAGTTACTTCCGAAGAGGAGGTAGAATAACATAGAAGACAAATACATAGATAGATGAGTAAAATTGGTACTGTTCTAGCTCTCCTTAAATTTGAGTAGTGTGTTCACGGCTCCTTATTATAACACTTCAAAGATCAGATATAAGTTATGCAGCTTCTTTTGTATGTATCAAACATGGAATAAATAAAACAAACTGGCCAGGCCAGGATGGAGTTGTGTGAAGGTATCGTGCCTACCATTACACAGCCATCTGCTGGCTGCTGGCAGGAGTGTACTTTTGGCATCTGGAAGCTGTTGTTTACTACATCGTGGATGTCAAGAGGTGAACTGATTCCCATAAGTAAGAAATAAAACACTCACTCAAATTGGTAATTCCCAAATCCACATCTAATAATTATGCACCAGAAGGTAGACTCCATTTAGGGAAAGCATAATTTATTAATGTAGTGATCCCACTGAGAGGTACCAGGGATTCAAATGTATGTTTTTATAAACATTTTTCTCCATGCCTATTGCACTGCCTAAAGCTGCTAAAAATCATGCCTTGGGTTCATGTAAAGCCCTTCACCCTGACATGGACACACACACATTGTTGGCTACACATGTAGAATTGAAGTATCTGATTTCACTTGGCCTCATGTTAGAAAAGGCACACATTTCATCAGTCTTTTTTTTTTCTTTTGGTACCAGAGATCGAACTCACAACCTTGTGCTTGCCAGGCAGGCACTTAAGCCACTGAGCTAAATCCCCAGCCCCATTTCATCAGTCTTTCTTGGGTAGTTTTAGGCATAATGGCAGCTCTTACCCTCTGCAAATGAGTAAGTTCATTGATTGTAATTGTGTCAGAAATGAACATCTAAAACACACAAAGCATCTTTTTTCCTAATAAGGAATATTAACAACAGACAATCTTAGCTGTGTGCTAAAGACAGTACTTGTGTTGGAGTCTAAATGTTGGACTATTTCGGAGAGTATTAATAGAGAATGTTGGGCTGTTTTGGAGAGATTGATAGAGTTCTGAAGGAGGAATTTTTTCATTTTTTTCTAATGATGTTTTAGACATTGTCTTAGTTACTTCTCTTGTTGCTAAGACAAAATACCTGACACCCAAAGTTAAAGGAGGAAAGGTTTATTTTGGCTCACAATTTGTAAAGGTTTCAGTCTACAATCAGCTGGTTCCAAGGCAGGGTGGCATGGCAGAGGGACATCACAGAAGAGAAATAGTTAATGGCAGGTAGAAGGCAGCAAAAGCAGCAAGCAACAAGTGACAATAGCAGCCCTCTTTCTGTTCCCTACCCTGGCTACCCACCCAGCACTCATACCCAGAGTGGGAAGGGCACCATGAATCCTAACATTACACCATGAATCAATTCCAGCATCGTATCCTTAAGCCCAGCATCACACATCCTAGATTCAGCCACCTCCAAAAAGTGCCACCTATGACAGTACAACACTCTGGGGGACATCTAGATACAAGCCATAGCAGACATGAAAAATCTATACTTGCTCTCCTTACAATGAAAGTGATTTACGAATCATCTAGAAGATGTGATCAGTGTAAATAAGATGACACCTTTGGTTTTTGGTTTTTATTAACAACTGAATATTTTATCAGGTGAACAAAATACTTGCTGTAGCTTTACTTTACTTTCTTCAGGTTAGACACAGTGTCAGCACTTGATCCACGCTATAAGGTAATTTTCTTGCAAATTAAAAAAATAATTTTAATAAAGCAATTAAGGCAGGCTGTGTATGTGTTATATGAGCTTGCATTCACATCACACATATATGCAAAATGTATTTTTGAAGCGCTGCTCTTTTTAGAAAGTATGGCAATGTGTTTATAAGAAGTCTTGTTAAAATGCTTTTCTGTTAGATTAGTTCATGATGAGTAATTTTTTAAAATTATAATCATTGTTAAAAGAATGGCACACTACAAAGAGCATGATGTGCATATGGCATCCTTAGGCACTATAATAATGCTGTATCCATCCAGTCTTTTTTTTTTTTTTTTTTTTTTTTTTTTTTGTCTTTTTGAGACAGGGTCTTGCTATGTAGTTCAGGCTGGCCTCGAGCTCACTTTGTAACCCAGGCTGGTTGCAAACTTAGAATGATCCTCCTGCCTCAGCCTCCTGAATGCTGGGATTACAGGCATGTGCCATCATACCTGGCTCCATCCAGTCACTTATTCATTCACTTTGCCAGGTGCTGAAGCCATGATGATGAAAAACCTACTATGATCTTCAACTGCATAGAAACTTCCATCTAGTGATAGTAAAAGTTTTAATAAAAAAATTACAAAAATAATTTTGTAATTATAAAAATAAGGGCAAAACTAGGTGTACATTCCTGAAAAATTATAATGGGGGAATATGACTAGACAGTTTACCTAGACAGGATCTAATTGCTAAATGATGAATCTAGATTTTATCTTACTATTTTTTAACTTTTCAATACACTTGAAATGTTCACAATAAAAGGATAGAGAGTTATTTAATTTCAAAAACTATCAGCCAGTGTTCTTCGTGTCTAGTAAAGAAACCAACCCCCAGGCATGCCTGTAATCCCAGTGCCCTGGGAGGCTGAAGTAGGAAGATTGAAAGTTCAAGTTCAGTCTGTGCAACTGAGAGATTTAGGAAGACCATGTTGCAAAATAAGTAGAAAAGGGCCCGGGCTGTAGCTCAGGATAAAGACCCCGGATTTAATTTCCAGTTTCTCTCTCCACCAAATGAACCAACCAACTCCAATAAAATTTTTTTTAAAAAAGAGGTTTATTAAAAAGATAATGGTCAGCTCACCGATTCTTTAGGAAAGTTTAAAAAATGATACTGTGAAGTGTGCTCTATGAAGAACTAGTTACCCTGTACCCACCGGCCAGATAGCTGATTCTGTTGACACTGATGCCACAGTTGCTGCCCTTTCTCCCTCTAAAGACTCAATATAGCTGCCAGCATGCTATTGCCTCTGTTGGAGCAGAATATTCTGTAAGTACCTGAGCTGTGAAGGCCATGCTCTGACAGCAAAGGACGATGGGAAAATGCCAATATTGCGTGTTCTAATTTTGTTATGGAACAGGCAGTCTGCTTCACAGGGTGATGGATTTCCCTAAAATAGCAAAGTGCTTCAAAAGTCAATTGGCAAAGAACAATAACAAGGATCAATTTCTTCTGCAACTGACATAGAAGGGTGTTTTATTGAAGATGTAAGTTATCTCCTTCCAAGAGGATGTCAAAATTTGATATATATACATATATCTTTTTACATGTACATATAGAGGTATAATATATAACGGTTGAGGGGCCGGGGGTTTAGCTCAGTGGCATAAGTGCCTGCTTGGCAAATGTGAGGTCGTGAGTTCAATCCCCGGCAAAAAAAAAAAAAAAAAAAAGAATATATATATATATATATATATATATATATATATATATAAAACGGTTGATAAAATATATATATTTTACTTACATGATACTAATGGTAGTGGCTAACATGTACTGAATAATAGCTATTTATCTGTGTGCCAAATACCATTTTAAAACACACTTACATGAATTAATTCATTTAATGCCAACAACCATTTGAAACAGATACTACCATCATCATTTCTTGCAAGGAAACTGAAGTAAATATTTAACTATCAAAGTTTTCAGAGTGGGTAAGTGGTGGAACCAGGATGATGATGATGGTGGTGGTAGTAGCGATGTATTGTGGCAGTGCTCTGAGCTACATCTGCAGTCTTTTCATTTATTTGTTGTTAAATTTGTTTAATTTTGAGACAGATTCTTGCTAACTTGCTAAATTGTCCAGATTGGGCTTGAATTTGAGATCCTCCTGCCTCAGCATCCTAGAGTACTAATAATACAGACATGTGCCACCATGCCTGGCTTGGAGCCAAGATTATTAAGTACAGCCTACGCTCCTTAAACACAGTGAGACAACCCTTACTGGACCACTTGAACATCTGTAATGTCTATTGTTCCATTATTTTCTTCATTCATTTAATACTGGTTGTTTAGATGAACATATCACAGCTAACCTAACATCTTTGGCTTGTTAAATTTTCCTTACTCAAAATAATATATCCTCTTAGATATATTTTTCTGCATATGTGTATTTTCAAGAGTCCTAGTAGTGCAATTGCTGGCTCAGATGATAATGTTATAGGCAGCTGAGTTAATTAGAAATATTATAGGCAGTGAGACAGGGCTAGGTCCTTGAAGGAGCCAGGGCAGAAGCCCAGATATCTTGCAACTATGGGAGAGACAGACACCTGCTGTGGGCTAGGCCTCAAGACAAAAGATCAAACAAATGCAACCATATCCTAAGGACTGATATTCTTTTTTTGGGGGGGGAGAGATATTACATAGTTTCGAAGAAAATATTAAGGCTAAGAAATTACTAGTTGATGAGTTACATATTGTCCTCTTAGAAACAGTTGTTCAAGTTACAAAATCAAAGGATCAAAGATGGATAGATACTCAGACATTCACAGTGCAAAACATTCTGTTCAATGATCTAATGAAAACTTAGTAATATGGTCATCTATCTTATGCACTTAAATGTACATACAATTATATCCTTTAGGGCACTTTCCCTCCGTTTCACTTTCACAATTTCTATTATACATTTTGGATCTTATTACTCTTTCAGTTTTTTATTATTTTTTACACTAGAGAGACAGTGTGATATTTACAAATGTAGGTCTTATTTATTTCACTTATGAGGATAGTTTCAAGTTGCCTCCATTTACCTATAAAGGCCTCAAGATCGTCCTTTTTATAGCTGAGTAATATTCTGTTGTATAAAAATACCACATCTTTTTCATCCATTCTGCAGTTGATGGGAATTTTTGTTGTTTCCAAGATTTAGCTATTACAAATTGTGCTGCTAAGGACTGATATTCTGAATAGTTCTTTATCACCCTGACAGGAAGTCAGGGGTCAGCATCCCAACCCCCTACAGGAAGAGTCACTGCTCCTTGAGGATGCCTGCTTTCTACATGACTGGCTCCCCCGTTTGTCCTAGATTTAATCAATTTTGCCTGAACAATTAATCTCATTGGTTGATCATAGTTCTGTCTCACAGTATTCCGTCTGCCTTGTGATTTCCCCATTTTCCCCACTTTGAACCCGTCTCAGCCCATGATTTTACTCTACAAAAGTCCCTAAAAAAGACAGAGTCTCTGGCAACCTGCTCAGGATTCCTTCTGTACGTTTCAGACAGAAGCTTTCTCTCTCTCAATAAGTATATTCTGCTCTTAACCTCCTTTGTTCCTCAAATTCATTCTTTGATTTTAGAGAACAGGAACTCGTACCAGACATGTAGTAGTAGGTTAGAGTTTCATTCCTGTGTATCAGTAAAATATCCTAAATTTTATGTATGTTATTAAATTGTCTCCTAAAAATTTCCGTACCAGTTTACATTCTACCTTTCTATAAGTACATGTGTGTTAAAGTGTATGAGCATTTCCTTCTTTCATTAGTCTCTACATTTATATCAATTTTAGGGTGAAAAACATGTCATTGTGATTGTAATGTATATGTCCTTGATCTTAAGTCTACTAGCTGAGCTTCTTTTCATGTTTTCACTGGCAATTCATATTTTTCCTTCTATGAATTGCCCATCTGTATTTGTATTTTTTTATTTTAAAAATAATAAAATTCAACAAAACAAAAAAGAATAAAGCCAATCAAAACAAAGTAGTGAAATTAATACAGAACTTCAAAGCAGGATAATAGGAAATCAACAATGGCTACCATAGTATATCTTGCTATCTTCACTATAGTTGTCCATTCCATTAGACATAGCGTAATCAAACCAAACAAAACAAAATAAAACCAGTCAAAATAGAATATTTTTTTAAAATTTTATTTAAAGAGAAAAAAAGCAATACAGAAAAAAGGGTAGAAACAATAAAAACCTCAAAAAAACCATATATCACTAGTTGACAAACCACATACTCCCCGAAATAGCTGTTCATGTTACAAAATTAAGGCATACAAAGTGAACACACAGTGAAGCTGCAAATAGAAAAAAAAGGATGGAATAAAGCCAATTGAGACAATATAGTGAAACTGGCACAGAACATCACAGTAGGTCACCAGGACAACAGTAACAGGCAACATTGTATATCTCGTTGTCTTCACAATAGTTGTTCTTCTACTAGGTAGAGCAAAATCAAAGAAATACACAACGTTATAGAACACATCAACAGAGTATTGAATAGAGCAACACCATTAATCAGGACAAAGCAAAACGGTGATAAAAATACCTGCCTTCAGAGATAGTAGAAGGAAACTCCCCCGACTTGCTGTACCAAATATGGTCACCTCCTAAGAGATATCCAGATCCCTGGATCCCAACTGTTAAGGGGGAGTGGGGTGTGTGGTATGTTTGATTCTAAGCCCGCAACCCGGTAGGCAGCAGGCTGGTTACTGGTTGGCTCAGCGCCCTAAGTTCCAGCATGGCGTGGATCTCAGGAGACGCTCTTGCTTCTGGTTTCCCCGCCCTGGGGTGGCCGAGGCTCCCCACACCACAGTCACTCTCCAGGGCGGCAGGCTGCTTACTGGTTGGCTCGGCGCCCTAAGTTCCAGCATGGCTCGGATCTCAGGAGAAGCTCTTGCTTCTGGTTTCCCCGCCCTCCAAAATAGAATATTGAATAAAGCAAACCAGTAAATCAGAACAAATCAAAGCAGTGAGAATAATATTGGATTTCAAAAACAAGACAGAGGGAAATTCTCCATATTTGCTATACTATATATACTGTTATCCTTCCAATAGAACACCAGCCCCAGGCCTGCAAAGTCAACCAAACAATACAAACATCCAGTTGCTTTTTGTACCTCACTTGCTATCAACTCAGCCTGTGCTGCAAACCAGCCGGTTGCCTACAATGGGAGTGGGGGAAAGGGGAGAGAGTTCTTGATTCTCAGCGAGTATAGGTTCACAGAAGGTGCTATCTGGCTTCTCTTTTCCTGCCCCACCCCCCATGACTTGTGAGGCTATTGTAAATGGCCCTATTTGTATTTTTAAATCCATTTTCTTCACTGGTAATTTTTTCTTTCTTTTTTTCTTTTATGATGCTGGAGATTGAACCCAGGGTCTTCACACTGAGATATGAAGAAAAGGTCTTCAGGTATTGAGACAGGGTCTCACTAAATTGTTAAATTCCCCAGGCTAGGCTTGAACTTTCTTTATTCCTTTTTTTTTTTTTTTGTACTGGGGATCAAATTCGCAATCCAGTGCTTGCCAGGCAGGTGCTTGTGCCACTGAGCTAAACCCAGCCCCAAGACTTGAACTTTCAATCCTCCTGCCTCAGCCTCCCAGAGTGTTGGAACTACAGGTGTATGCCACCATACCCAGCTTACTTAACGTTTTATTTAATACCTTCAGTACAGGTTGGCTTTCCTTGGATTTATGATATATGACTTTTGTAATTGGTTTTGAAATTAGAAATTTGAGGGAAAAGAATGGTTGTGGTGTTCAATCACTTTGTGCTCATCTTTTCAGAAAGATCTTCAGTAGCAACATGAAGTGATGGTAAAGGAATAGCTTAAAACTGGAAACTGAGAGACCAGATACAAAATATGTTTATTTACCAAGGTAAGAAGAGATATGGACCAGGTTGGGAATGGTGAGGAGATGATGAAATACTAGAAAGGACCATGTACAGATCTGATGACTGATTGGACACAGTAGATTAAGAAAGACAGAATAATTTAGACAAATGCTCAGGTTTATTGCTTGGGAGACTGGGTCCTTGACAGTGCCATTTAGTGAGGCAACAGGCTGGTCATTCTCCCTTTGCCCCTCCCCTGTCCACTCCCCTGCCCACTAGCTATTTTTTACTCTTCACCTCACTGCTTTCTGCTCCAGGAAGCTGATCTCTATGCAATGAATCACTGGGTTCCTTTGGTCTTTAGCTTCAGGTTGGACTTGGCTAATGGGTGCTATCAGCTATGGAGGTGGGCCAGTCTAGTCATGGCTGTGGTCACATGTTTTTCTTTTTTTCAGGGCCAGGAATCGAACTCAGGACTTTGTGCGTACCAAGCAGACGCTTGTGCCGCTAAGCTACATCCCAGGCCTTCTGGTCACATCTTCTGTCACCAGCAAGTCCTTGACCCCTGTGGGCTTTCCCTCTGCTGTTTGTTTCTCTGTTGCTAGACAGCCCTTATCAGATCACTTGGAACATTTCTGAAACTGAATGTTCATCAGTGATTTCTTGACTGTGTTCTGTTTCCTGCCAGGATCTTGATCCATGTGGGTGATGAATACAGCTCAAAGGAGGTTTGAGGTAAGGGGAGGATGACAAATTTACATTAAGAAATAATGGGTTCTGGGCTGGGGATTTAGCTCAGTGGCATAAGTGCCTGCCTTGCAAGCACGCAGTCATGAGTTCGATCCCCAGTACCAAAAAAAAAAAAAAAAAAGAAATAATGGGTTCATCAGGGCATGTGTTCACATACCTAAAATCCAAGCTATGGGGAAGGTTGAGGCAAGAGAACATTAAATTTGAAGCTGGCAACTTAGTAACTTAACCAGACTCTGTCTCAAAATAAGAAGAAAAGGTTTGAGGATATAGTACAGTTGTTTTTAGATTTAATCCTAAACACAAGAGGAATGATTGTGCCAACTTGGGAAGTTGAGTTAAGAGAAATTTAACTAAATTGGCTCAGCAATTCTACACCTGAGGGGGGTGTAGAAGATTCACCCTAAGACGGCCCCTCACCTGGATGATAAAAAGGGGAAATGAGGGAGGACGGAGCTGTTTGTTTCTTCTAAGGAGCTCCAATCTTTGCCTTCATGTTAGACGTCACCCCCTGGCTGCCAGCGCAAGCTCTTCAGCTTCTGGCACAGAACCACTGGCCTCCTGATACAGACTTGCACAGGACACTGCAGTGAGCTCCAGAGCTTGGCGTGAATCCTTCGGTCTCTAGTGTGTAGGCTGGCCCTTGGCACCCCTCCTTGTTCAACTCTGTGGCTGGCCAAGGCAAGCTAATCTTGTAAAGTGTTGTACATTTGTTTATATTGTTATATCTGTTTCTTTAGTAAAAAATGCTAATATATGCTGATATCATATCAGGAAGAAAGACTGGCTGGAGATACAGATTTGGTAGTTATTACAAAAGAGTATTCATGGGCAACCCGCTCGGGACCCCCTTCTGTCTCTCTCTAGACAGGAGCTTTCTCTCAATAAAGATATTCCACTCTTCACCTCTGTTGTTCCTAAAATTCATTCTTTGATTTTAGAGAACACAAACTCGGACATAGTAGGTCGGGAGTTTCATTGTCCTATATCAAGGAGACACTGGACAGGACTTCAACTGATAAATAAGAATGGGGCCATCTGGTAATTTTAAAACCAGCTCTTATTTGTCAATCAAAGGCCCCGATGA
>PVJX010019129.1:0-35343 GCA_004027295.1 Dolichotis patagonum
AGTCTGCCACAATCTCAGCTGCCCCCCAGAGAGGGGATGAACTCCTTGTTCTCCTGGCACCCCGAGTCAACTGCACGGTGCAGGTCCCGAGGCGCCAGGGTCTCTCACCTTCAGGCCCCCTAAAGTCTACCATACTCACCTGTTCTTTCTTTCTGATGAATTGACCATTCCATTTCCAAAGTTCTGAAATGGTCATCAGACCACAGAAAGAATTCTCTTTAGGCTCCTGTTTGAAACCAGCAGCTATAGCAATCTGCTGGCCTTGCTTCAGGGCCAATGATGTTATTTTTCCATTAAATTGGCTAATACAGATTTCATGTAAGTAGTGAAGATACCAGTTCTTAATTTGTGAGCTAGTTTAGTATTATGTGAACCAGAACCCACTCCAAAGTGATATTTCTGCATTGTATTTTGTTGCTGTTGCTGTTATCTACTTTAAATAATATCTGTTCTGGTGATGTTAGTTGCCTGTTTAACACCATACAATTAATTGCATTTTATTTCATTACCTTTTAAAAATATTAATGATAATTAGTTATATTTGTTATATATTTGAAGCGGTGTAATATCATTTCACTCAAAGAACACTAATTTTTTAAGGTATTTTTTGAAACAGCATCTTGCAGAGTAGCCCATGGTCGTCTTGAACTCACTGTGCAGTCCCCCTGGCCTTGAATTCTTGGTAATCTCCTGTGAGCGCTAGAACCAAAGGCATGCACCACTGCACCTGGCTTAAAGTACACTAATTCTGACAAATAATGGACCTAATTTTCACATCCTGCAAACTTGTTAGAATAATTTCCTTCATCTGGAGCTAATAAAGCTAATAAGATATAATAGTACCCATATTATGACACCTAATACTCTTCATTTAATGTCGATACATCTGTTTAATGCAAGGGAAATTGTACAGAAATTTTCTATTTTAAATTATAGTTCTATTTTCTATTTAAAAATAATTCTAAAGTATGCCAGCTTTTTATTTATTTATTTTTTAATTGTTAAAAATAGAAGGAGTGGCTTTCACTTTTTTGGAAACCTGTGGCTCATTGGCTAGAGTACTACTGCAAGTATCCTTATAATTTGATAATTGATGGTAAGCACTGACTTGTAGGGGTTAATACAAAATGAATAAGAAGATGAGAATCACAGCGACAGTTTGAGACTTGTCTGTTGGCCTGTTACTTTACCTTGTGTTGGTGTTTCTTGAATGGGCAGATAAATGGAAAAGACTATAAGATGATAAAATAACTGCTCGTAATACAGATCAAAAAAACTTAGAAAACATAAAGAAACTGACACTGCAGTTTTATTTGTCCAGTTCATCAGTTCACTCAACATGTATCTTTCTTATTATATTTGGCAAGAAGCTGTTGAGTAAAATAATAATTCTGCGTTTTTTAAAAAAATTTTATTCTTGTCTGGGAACTACTTCATTTCCAGATTTCTGATTTGATTTCATACCCTGTGTAAGACTCAGGAATTTTATTGTTGTATATTTTGTATGTTAGTGTATTAAGGCAGAACGATTAAGTGGTGCCACGATTACACATATGTATCTCTTTTTAGAAACCACTTTCAAAATTTGTAAAATTCCTCCTGTCTTTTATTTATTAATGTAAAATGCAGATTATTTCTCATATTCATGTTACTGTGAACTCTATGTATTCTGATTACTACCTATTAATTTACTTATATCTATGCCTTGTTTCTAAAGTATCTGTAATAGTTCTTTGTTTACACTTTAACCGTATTTTTGTTCATATGTTTGAAGATAATGAAAGTTGGTGTTATTTCTGCATATGTATGTTTCCTCTTCAGTTTATGATGCTTAGTAGTTTATCTCTTTCAGCTGGCATTTTGAAGATTTCTGGTCTTGAGTAGTGTAGAAGTAAAGTGGGGGAGTGATTGTGACTCATCTTTTTTTAGGAGATTGGAAAAGTCCCCTTGTCCCCCCAACAGTTTAGAAAAATTTGGTAGTTTTAAAATAGTAAGATTTAGTGTTTATCTTGAGATTTGGAGTAAAAAATGGTGTCTGAAAGGTAAATAAATTCTTCCAGAAAAATTCAGCAGAGTATTGGCACATCATGGAAGCTGCATTTGTAGAGTATAGGAATTGATGGGGATATAGAGACAATGGGGAGACAGTGGGAGAAGCATACTTTTTATTTAATTGACTTATTTGAATATCTTCTGGCATTGACAACAACATCATTAAGGTTAGATTAGTTCTACAAATTTAACTCATTTTTTATTCCTACCATATTCAACCTTTAAAATGCTTCACCAAGGCAAGTCTTAAAACCAATTCTTCTTTTTAAAATTTTATTTAAAGAGAAAAAAGAAAACCAAAACAAAACAGAATAAAGGGTAGTAACAATACAGAATTTCAAGGAAAAAAGGAAAAGAACAAAAAAAAACCACTAAGAAATCATTACTTGATAAATTATATACTGACACATCTTGGGAATAGTTGTTCAGATTACAGAATTAAAATATGCAAAGTAGAGATTCAAGCAGTGAGACTGTTAACAGTTCTGCTCCATGATCTAACAAAAACAGTGGTATGGTCATCCATTTTACACAGTTAAACATACATGCAATTATATCAAAAGGGTAAAATTAAACAACAAAACAGAACAAAGCAGATCACAAGAAAGCAATGTAAGAGACATAAATTTCAAAGCAAGACAATCGGAGATACTCACTATCTATCATACTGACTTGTTTTCTTCCAAATAAACGCCCATATTGTCACGTACAGGTGCATACTCCTTTGTTTCCCCAGATTTAAATCTTTTCCCTCCAGCCATTGGCAGGATAATTTTGTTTTCACCTGAGTATAATACCATTGTTTCTTTTGACAGGGATAGTCAGTGCTCTTCCACCCCCTGCCCCCCCCACACTTGTGAAGAAAAAAAGTCTTCCATTTCCTCTTTTCTTTTTTCACTACTTGTAACTTGTTCTTTATCATGTGATCTTTTCTAGATGTTCTCTGATATGAAGTGCTATCCTAATTCCTTTTTTCATCTATCTCTTTAGTGCTCTCAATTTTGTTCTATCAGCCCAATTTTGTTTCCATTTGACATTTATATCTACCCTGAGTTCTATTATATGCCTCCAATATGTGAAATGATAAAAATGTATGAAATACATCAGTATCTCCAAGATGAATGTTTGGAAAGGACATGACATGAATACACAGGGTGATCAAAGTATTTGGTGGATAATTAAATTCTTAAAAATTTATTATGCCAAGAGATACTTTGGCATTAGTCACACTCATTCTTGCTACTTTTTTGAGATATGGTCTCACTGTGTAGGCTGGTCTTGAACTCACTGTGTAGCTCAGGCCACCCTTGAACTCACGGTAATCCTTCTGTCTCCGCCTCCTGAGTGCATTTTTTGCCACTCTCTGAAGCAGTTCCTGAAGTCTTTTGTTAGTGTCTCTACAAGATGTGAGCAGAAGTAACAGTGAATGCTGTTGCCAAGTGCCATCCAAATGGAAAGGCAGGCTTGTAAGACGTGGTGTAACTTCATCCACCTTATTCACTATATTTGGCATTCTGTGTCTTTTTTCTCAAAGTCAAAATGATCATGAAAGGTAAATATTTTGAATTTATTTAAATGTCAAAGCAACCATAATAGTACAACTCATTTTGAGGACTTTTAGAACTGCTTCAGAAAGTGGCAAGAAAGATAAGCGTGTTCAAAGAGAGGTAGAATATTTTGAGAAAAATTAAAGGCAGGGTCCTTTGCTGTAGTAAATGCAAACATTCACCATATTTTTAATTGCACCACGTGTTCAGTAACCACCTTCTCTGATACTGAGAAGTCAGGGTAATTCCAGGTTTTCTGTGTCACAGTTTTGTCCCTTTTGATATTTTAAATGCAGAAGTCAGTTCTAATTTTAAAAAAGAATTTACTGTTTTTACTCATTGAATTAAGTTAATAGTTTTATTTGGTCTTAAATACAGCTTTGTGAAATAGGCAATGTATTTAATGTCACATAAGCTTGTGTTCCAAAATAATATTTTACAGTGCAAATTTTCATAGTTTCCCCCTTTATAAAATATACATCATGTTCACCTCATTAGTTATTTATGTTATCAGTCTTACTCTGATATGGATGCAAATTATTAGATAGGGAGAACTTGAACATCAGTTCAGTTCATATTCTAATCATATGTGTACACAGATTGGACTTACACCAAGGCCAGATTTTTAAAAATTTCTAATCACTTACATTACTATATTTTTGCAAAATATGCTAGTAATAAAGATTTGGGAGACTAGCTAGGATATAGTTAACAGGAAAAAAGATGAACAAGAACAGTAGGATAAATGAGTTCTCAAAGGATGGGAGGGAGAGTGAGGATGATGCATCCTAGAGATCTCAAGATTTATTATCTGATTTGATAAAGGAAAGAGAGTCCCCATTTATTAGCTTGAATCACTATATTAGCAACTGAAGAAAGGGATAAAGAAAGTAGCAATAGGTTTTGGATTTAGGAATTGAAAAGGCTGTGAATGGAGATGAGTCATTTAATTGTATATTGTATTGAGTTGGAAATACCTGAGAGACATCAGATGTTAGTACAGATAGTTTAAGTCTGGAGTTTAAAAGAAAAGCTAGGAATAAGACTGAACATCTTCACTACGCAGTGTTGGGTCATCTTCATCTTCTCCTTCTCTTCTCTACCTCTTTCCCCTCCTCCTGCGCCCCTCCCCTTCCTCCCCACTCTTCTTTTTTTCTTTGTTAAAGAAATGTTTTTTTTCTTTTTTTATTTTAAAGACAGGGTCTCACTTTGTAGCCCAGGCTGACCTGGTACTCAGGGTGATCCTCCTTCCTCAACCTCCGGAGTGCTGATTACAGTTGTGTGCTGCCAAGCCTGACACTGTTAAAGAAATTTTGAAAGCAAATATGATAAACTTTAAAGGAGGAGCTTCTTTTCTGAGGCAACATTGTGAGGATCTACTAGCTAGTAAGATACTAGTATGCAGTAGAGTCTAACATAGCAGCAATTAATAGAATTTGAGAGTTATGAGACAACATCAGTCGGATCAGTTTGGTTGGCAGTGTGTCTTACAAACTCTAGCAGAACTTAAGGGTTTCAGTTCTATATTGTATTTTCAGTGACCAAATCCCTAAGTAAGAACCATCACATCCTAGGACATCTCTTGCTCTCATCAGCTTGTTATAGACTGCTAGTTTTATAAATCAGCCTTGTTGGTTTAAACTCATACTTTTAGACATGTAGAAATGTGTAACAATGAAAAAGAAGTTCGTAATTTACCTTTAATACTGCAAAAACACCTGGCACACCTTCCCTTCTTTCACTTAAATGATCTAAAAATTACATTTTCTGGATTTGTGGTTGGAGTTTCTAAAGATGGCAGACCGGTAGATAGCAGGAGAGAGATCCTCTCTGAGAGAGACAGCTTAAATGCCGGAATTTAACACCCTGGAGAGACCCAAACAGAGAGAGATAGACTCTCTCAACCCAGGAAGAAACTAAAGTTAAAAAAAACCGCTTAAATATGAGGTCCCGGGGTTACCATTAGAGAAGCTAAGATCAGCAAGCACAGCGCCCTCCTCGAGCCACCTGAATTCCTGCCTGAGAGAGACCTGACCGACCAAACTGCACCGATGCCACTGGCTTGAGCGGCCGGAGCGTGGAGCTGAACATCCCTGCGTGGGGCTCGCCCGGACCCAGCCCTGCACACAACCCACCTAGAGGCACCGTGAATTTGCGCTGCACCGGCGCTGAAGTCGGAGGTCTGGGAGCCCAGTAGTTCTGAGGGACCGGCATCAACATGCGGTGAGTGATAGGAATAAGACCCTCCCACGGGAAAGGGGAAACCAACTGGACGACATGTTGCATTTGGGCAGGACAGCCTTAACTCCATAAGGAAGTAGCTTTAGTTGGTTGTTCCCCTCGCCGAGCAGATTGGTGCAATCTGCTTGGATTGGGCCGTGCCTCTGGCTGGGACCCAGTGGGTTGCTACAAACTAATTCCCTGAGCACAGCCGCACACTGATGCAGTGAGGGCCTGCAAAGGTTGACTGGCCCGGAGGAGAGGAGCCAGGGCACACTGCGCTTGATTGAACTTTACTCTCTGATAGCAGCTGGCAGAGGGTAGAAAGCCCTAGCCTGCATGCTCCACAGGAGCCTTTACCAACAAGCAAAGGGGCTGGGAATTACACTGTACACTTGCATGGAAGGAAACAAAAACATGACGAAAGGGAGAAATAAGAAAAAAACCCCCGCCCCCAACCCTGAGAACATTGATCCAGGAGAGGTAAATACAAAAGAGATTGAGGGCAGCAAACATGCAACATCAAACACAGCAGTAGCAGAAATAAAAAGATATCTTCAGGACCTCATAAGCAGGATCAAAACTGAAATATTAATTCAAATTAAACAAGAGATAAGTAGATTAATAAAAGAAAGGCTGGGCACCTCTCAAGAAGACACAGAAGAATGGAGGAACACAAAAGGAGAGAAATGTTTAATGATGAAAACAAGAAAAACCTAGAATTCATGAAGCAAATTCAAAGAGATTATCAGGAAACTAAAGACTCCATAGAAAACTGGCAAAACTGCTTGAAAGAAACCAAAGATAGACTATCAAAAATTGAACACAGGCTTGCAATGTGTGACCATGAAAGGGAAGATCTCTTAAAAATAACAAGGGAGCAGGCAGTAACAATTGGAAGGCTAGAGGATGACAAGAGGATCTATCACTTAAGAATAAAGCACGTGAATGAAGAAGCAGTAGTCAAAACAGAGGAATTGCAAAGGCTATTCACAGAAATTATTAAGGAAAATTCCCCAAACATAGAAAAAAGAAATGTAATGCAGATGTATGAAGCATACAGAACTCCAGCCACCTACAACCCAAACAGAGCTACACCTAGACACATAATAATCAAGATCCCAGAAATCCAATATAAGAACAGAATATTAAAAGCCATCAGAGAAAAGAAACAGATCACCACAAAGGAAAACCCATCAAAATCACAGCAGACTTCTTGACAGAGACCATCAGGTCAAGAAGAGTTTGGAGTGAAGTAATTCAAGCCCTGAAGGCGAACAACCTCCAGCCCAGATTGATGTATCCTGCAAAACTCTCTCTAGAAATTAATGGAGAAGCAAGATGCTTCCGTGACAAAGAGGAACTGGGAGAATTTGTGACCACCAATCCAACACTACAAAAAATACTGAAGGACATTTTAGAGAGAGAGAGAACAAGAATACGAGCATTTCATGAACAGTGGCAGAGAGGCCTCAGTGAACAGTGCAGACAGTGGAGCGGAACAGAAAAATAGACAACCAATGGCAGAAAACAGAATAACAGAAATAAGGCAGAGAAGATTGGCTGTAATCTCTAGTATAGATGGCCTTGAAATATTAACAGAGAGAAACACAGGCAGAGTAGATCAGGAGATAGGGTCCATTGAGGTGCTCTATATAGGGAGGCACTGGGACCCAAAACAAGCAGTGCACCCCATGGGAGTGAAAGGGAAGGAATTGTCTAAAAAGGGTAGGCAGAGGATATTATATTGTTAATTGGGTAACAAGATTTAAATTCTACATTATTCTCATCACTCTGCTTGGATGGATTACGTGCTGTTCCAGTTTGTCTACTTACGCTAGACTTGAGGACATGGTCAGCTATCCCAAAAATAAGAGGACATATTATGGTAATCATCCCTAATTTCCTATCAACTTAATCTGAAGCCCTTTATAATTTATACTGTCTTATTATGACTGATCTTATTTGAATCTGCGTTGTTAGATTGCTACTTTGTATTGACTGATTTTATTTAAATCTGTTATGATTGATAGCAGCAAGTCTAAGAGTATAGGCAACTACAGTGAAGATGACAAGATTTATTAAGATACCCACTCTGGTTTGATTATTACTTGCTTTTGAAGTCTTATAATGTCTCCAATGCTTTGTTTTTATTAATGTTGTTATGTACTGCTGAGACATCATGGTAACCATTGTAGATCACCTTGTGTTGTGGTTATATATGTGTTTTTTGCTTCATGCTTTTTTCTAGGAATTGTTTTATTTGATCTTGCTTTGTTTTGTTTTTCCCTCTAATACCGAAAGGATAGATACACATTTAGAGACTCATGCATGTTTAGAGCTTATCAACAGTTTACAAGAACCAACTATATAACACATGTTGAAATGAACAACTACTTTGATGAAAAAGAGACACTACAGTACCCAGTGCTGATTCCATAATGTCATGATGTGTAATCCAGCAAAATTATCATTCTTTGTTCAAAGTGATTTTAGCTTATTTTGTTTGTTTAAGTTCAACATACATGAAGGTATGGACAGCTGTTTCTAGGAGAATGAGAGACACTATGACAGCCATTGTCGTCTTCCCTATTGTCTGGTCTTGAAGACCTGAAATGCCCTCCTCGTCCTGCTCAGATCAATTCCATACTATGTTTTTTCATGTGAATTCCCTGTATGTGACAATTTGGACAACTATTTGGAAGAAAACAGAAATCAAATATGATAGAGAGTGAATATCTCCAATTGTCTAGTTTTGGAATTTATGTCCCTTACATTGCTTTCTTGTGATCTGCTTTGTTCTGTTTTGTTGTGTTTAATTTTACCCTTTTGATATAATTGAATGTATATTTGAGTGGGTAAGATGGATGACCATATTGCTGTTTTTTTTGTCAGATTGTGGAACAGAACTGTTAACAGTCTTACTGTTTGAATGGCTACTTTACATGTTTTAACTTTATAATTTGAACAACTATTTCCAAGAAGTCAGTATGTAATTTGTGAAGCAATAATCTCTTAGGTTTTTTTTTTGTTGTTGTTCTTTTCCTTTTTTCCTTGGAATTCTGTATTGTTGCTACCCTTTATTCTGTTTTTTTTTTTCTTTCTTCTCATTAAATAAAATTAAAAAAATAGTGATTTGTGTTAATAGTACCTGTTTCAAAGTAAGCATTGTGTTATTTTTATTAAAGTGATTATTTGTTGTAATGCATTTGTGTTTTTAAGATATGCAGTCAATTCTTGTAAAAATAGTAAAATTGAAAGAAGTGAAAAATAAAACCTGTTAAATAGAGGATATTTCTCTGGCCTTGAAAATAACTCATTATATTATATACACTATTATAACATATATTAAGTAGCAAATAAAATTTGGAATGAACTGTTAAAAAAATTCCATTCTGTAAGGAGCTGTAAAAAAAACTATACTCTTGCTGGGGATTTAGCTCAATGGCTTAAGCACCTACCTAGCAAGTGTGAGGTCATGAGTTCAATCCTTGATACCAAAACAAACAAACAAACAAAAAAAACCAAAACTATAATCTTTCCTCAGGCTGCAGTAACTGTTTTTACTTTTTGTCTCTTTTTGGATTTAATTATAGAAGTATCTTTTCTGTACATTCCTGGGCCAGGTTAATTTAAAAAAATTCGATTCGCACCTTAATTGTAGTGAGCTTTGTATTCTTTTCTATAGCTGTAAACGTAGCAGAGTACTTGGTATAGAGTAAATGGTAGTAAAAACTTTTTACTACTGTGTTATTCCTAAAAACCCATGTCCAGCTTAATTAAATATAAAAAGCAATATCACCCACACATGCCTTGTTTATATAGTCTGAAATAAAGGTTTTGGGGGCATGAGTGTAATTTAAAAACTTTAAAAGATGATGACGTTTATCCCTGATGGTATATTAGAACAATTTGCAATGATATCCTTCTGTTCTGCAGGGTGTTACCCTGACTCACTGAGTGAGAACATCCCAGATTGCATCTGGGATCCAAACATTGCTCCAAATAAATAATTTATAAATGCATACAGAATTTTAAATCATGAGAAGGTATTTCATGGCTTTTCTTCAGGATCGAGAATATAGTTGAGTTCTGCAATTGAAAACATTCATAAAAAATATTCATGAAATAATCACAAACTATTCAGGTAGAAATAAAAGAATTTAAAGAGAAACAAAGTCTTGAAACTCAAGTTTTACATGTGATTACATGAATATAGATTTCCAGCCTCAATTAAAAATCAAGCTCCATAGGCTATATCAATCAAAATATTGTAACATAATTTTAAAATATTGAACATGTCAAAGCCTTGTAAAACAAAAGTTGACTTTGGTGATAAAGGTATCAACAGAAATTGTAATGAATCCAGTCTCACATTAAGTTGGGCCAAAAGTGCTCTATGAAAAGAAAATGACTATAATATTAAAAACATATCTTAAGCAAATCTTGCTTGGAACCTGATTTTTTTAGACCGCTTTCTGCCTTGAAGCTTGTATACAGTCTTTGAACTTGTAGAGTTGTTTTCTGTGTAAATAACTGTTTTACACAGCAGCAGTCAGTTTCAGTATTGCAGTGTTTTGTGTGAGGTACAGATGTTTCCCTAGATGCATGATGACAAACCTGCGGCACATATGCCACAGCCGACTATTAACCATTGACGTCGCTAAAGGTTTGCCATTACTGCCCTAAATGCTGCTTTTGTTGCCGGGATGGGTACTTTATCATGATATTTTCCGGCTTATGGAGTGATTATGGTGATTGATAGTCTCTTTTCATGTTTTATGTGTAATAGACACATCTATTTTGCACCTGATTTAAATATGGCACTGTAAATTAAGCTATGTGGTCACAATATCCCCATCCTGGTTCCTTACCTTCCTTCAGTGTGCTGAAAGGTATGTCAGTGGTTTTCTTTATGTGGGATGACTTTATTAGCTATTTTTAGGTTTCTTATAAATGTTTAGTAATTATTCTATAAGTTCTGCCATTGTGTGCATGCTTTTAAAGTGCATTTTTCCCTAGAATAATTTTCGTTTATCTTCACTGGTTGATATTCTATGGTATTGTCGGTTTCAAAGGGTGAATTAGTAACTTGATTACTACTTTAAGGTTGTTTAATAATTACATAAATCATGGTCCAAACTGTTCTTGCCAGGTTTCATTGCAGGATCTTGAATGTTGGGAGAAGGTCTTGTAGAGTTTCAGTGAATAGTAAAACTAAAGTACTGCCATCTTGAAGGCTTTTTTAAGTTAGATGTAGATTTTGTGGCTTAGTTAGGAAAGTGGTCTGTCTTCTATCAAAATATTAGGGTTTTGTTTTGTTCTGGGTTTTTTTGGTACGGGGAATTGAATTTATGACCTTGTGCTTACCAGGCAAGCCCTTGAGCTACTGAGCTAAACTCTCGAACCTTGGTTTTTTTTTTTTTTTTTTTTTTTTTTGAGGCAGAGTCTCACTATGCAGTTCAGGCTGGTTTTGAGCTCACTTTGTAGCCCAGGCTGGTCTCAACCTTTCAGTGACCCTCTTGACTCAGCCTCCCCCGTGCTGGGATGGGATTGCAGTGTGCACCACCATGCCCAGCTTAAATATTAGTTTTTGTTTACAGGATAGATTAGATGAAAATGTAAATATGAATGTGTGATTGCTATGCTGTTCTTTTTGTCTAGAAGAAAAGTATTTAATTATAAAGCATGTTCACAGTACCCACATTCATAGTATTCATATTTTAAAAGTGTGTTCTGCTTTCTGTTGCTGTAATGGCACACTAAAAAGGGACATTTTAAGATATACGGTCTGCTTAGTAGGTCAAAGGAGGAGAGTACAAGCAGTTCTTGAAGTGTTCAAAGGTTGAACTTTTTTTGTTGTCAACCATGGTAAATAATTTTTAATTTTTTAATTTTGTTGACCATTGTATCCTTACATCTGCACTGTCTTAATGGAGTTATTGACTCTCACTAAATATTTGTTAAGTAGGTTAAACATTTAATATTTTAAGGGCCACAGTAATTTTGTTTGTGTTAGTAGTTTACTAATCAGAAAATGTTAAAAGCTTTAAGTTCTAAGAATACTGCAAATGTAGGCTAGTCTAATTAAGCATGTACATAACAAGCAGTGGAATATGTAATAGCTATTGTGTTCATACCAAATGATGCTTTCTAATTTCTTGTAACATTGGGTAGCTGACATTATTCTTATTAATTGAAGGTTCTAGTTTACCCAACACAATTTTGTTGATTTTTGTGTTGAAATAGAGTACAGTACTTAATGCTTGCTGATGATTATTTCTCTTGATAAAAAGAAAATTCTTTTGGAGTTTACATCTAGAAGTTGTCATTATGAATATCAATTATTTGTTCAGGAGTTAAAAAATACAACTTCTTACATGTTTGCATCATGGATGTGAGAGGAGTGAAATTGTTGTAGTGGTGCTTTTAAAAAATGAATTGGAGCCGGGGGTTTAGCTCTGTGGCATATGTGCCTGCTTGGCAAATGCGAAGTTGTGAGTTCGATCTCTGCCCCCCCCCCCACCATTGTACTTCATTAGTTGTAGGTGGGAGCGGTATATTAGCGATTGAACCTTGAGTTGCTAAACCATGGAGCTACATCTTCAGCCCTTTTTATTTTGATACAGGGTCTTCTCAGGCTGGCTTTGAATTTGAGATTCTGGCATTATAGGTGCTCCACCACACCCAGCCCTGGTTGTTACTTTTAATACTAAAACCTTGCAGAGGCTCAGAAAATTTTGAATATACATTTCTGAGACTTTTTTTTAAAAGAAGTGTTCAAAGACATTCACTTGTTTTTTAACTTAAAGATTTTATATCAGTTCTGGTGCTTGTTTATCTTCTCTTAATTTACATACCAGGTTCAACATTGATTAACTGTCATACCATGACCAAGTGTTCTGGCAATTGCATTTTTAACATTTTGTGTTATGCATTGCTGTTAACATGTATTTTATGGGTAGCTTTCTGATAAATTATGAGGATACTGTCACATATTAGTGGTTTAATATTGTCTGAGGGATTAAATTGTACATGTACATTGTAAAAGGACAGTTACAGCTTATAGATTCAAAAGTTTAGGTTTCATTTTCAGGTAAAAAGTAATGTTCTGACATTAATACCATTGGACTTATACTTGTATTTTTAAAATTGACGTGTTCCATTTAAATTGTTTTATAATACTTCCTATTTACCTGACAAAAATGTCTGAAGCCTTTTCATATAAAAATGCTTAGAATAAGTTGATAAAATTAATTCTTTAAATTCTTCTTTCTCAGCTGTCTCAGGAAAATAATCCAACAAATCTTCAGTGAGCAGCAGTAAATATTCCAAGTAATTCTAGTTGGTTAGCTAGTATGTTTTATTTGCAAGGCATAATTTCAATATTATATTAGATCTTACCTGAAAATTATTTTAAGACACTTTTATGTGACTCTAAATTTAGTGCATTAATTTTCTCACTCTCCTCTTGCAGCATTTTCAGTTAGCTTTGGTTGACTGTAATCCCTGCACTTTGTCAAATGCTGAAAGTAAGTATTAAGTACCATAGTTTTCTATATGTAATCAGATCCCTTAATCATAAATAACAATCATAATATTAATGGTAGTAATAAATTCTATGTGATATTTTTCTTACAGAATTGTTAACTGTATTGGTTGCCATAACTATTTGTACAAATGGAACATGTGAGGCTGTGAGCAACTTGTGTCTAAAATAGATAGGCCAGTGAAATGAAATTGTCTGCACTAATGAACAAGATATATTTTTTTATGTCTATTAATTACATTGTAGATGATTTGGAGGGATTAAAAAAACCAGGTTTGCCAGTCATTTTAGGAAAAATGGATACACAAAGATTCTTACATGTTAGCTTAATGAGTCTAGTGTGTGATATTGAAATTATTAGTAATTTTGAAGATAATACTTTAACTTATTGTAGTTCTACACATCATATAAAAAGTTGGAGGTAATACTTTTCAGATAATTTAAGGATATGTTTGTTTTGGTAGTGGTTTTCTTCAGTTTTTTTTTTTTTAACTTTCTATGTAGATTTCATTCCAAAAACAGGTTGAATTGATATTATAATCTATTTATCAATAATTGTGTTTTTGTGTGTTTAATGTACTTCAAAATATCCAATAAATAATTTTTAAAAACCATTGAATTAAAACTGGATTGAAAAAAATTTTCTTCCTTGCAAAATATAAATTTTAAAGTATAAGAAGCAGTGAATTATTCTTCATGAAAATTTCATGTTATTCAAAGTATTCTAGGATTTAGAAAGTTTGTATTTTACTGTAATTTTTTTGGTTTTCTTTCTTTGTTAAACCAAGGGTAAGGGAAGAAAGTAAGGGCCCACAGAAAGTAAACAATGAGAAACCACTGTCTCTAAGCCAGAAGTAGCAGAGGGAGCAAGAATTGACCTGAAAGACACAGACAGAAGCAGACCCATTCAATGCCTAGCTTTCTCTGTCACTTTACTGTTACACCTGTGTAGTCTCAGTGTTTAGAAATGCCTAAGGAAATTGTTGGATCAGTGAGAAATCTATAGAATATTTACTAATACATGCATTAAGGACATAGCATGGAGGGGCTGAAGCTATAGCTCAGTAATAGACTGTCTAGCATTTGTAAGGCTGTGGCTTCAGTCTTCAGCAACACACACACATCTATAATGAACTACCCCCTGCCTTTTTGGCAATGCTGGGGATTGAACCCAGAATCTTCATACTGAGATACATTTGAGACTGACTGGCCAGCCAGCCAGCCTTCCTTTCTCTCTTTCTCTTTGAGCTACATTTCCAGCGTCTTTTATTATTGCCTGTCTTTCTATCTATCTGTCAGTCAATTAATTGATTGATTGACATAGTCTCACTCTGTAGCTCAGGCTTTCAGGCTGATCTTGAGCCTGCTGATCCTCCTGTCTTGCCTCAAGTTCCCAGGTATGTTCTATAATTCTGAATGCTTGTCTTTCTTGTGCTTTTTTCCTTTTGTATTTTTTAATGGTGATGATGGTGGGGAAATAATGCAGATTGAACATAGGGCCTCACAAGTATTAGTTAATATTTCTACCCCCAAACCCTTTCTGTTTTTTCAATTTACATTTTCCTTTTATAGTACCAAGAGTTGAACCCAGGGCCTTCACATTGAGCTATATCCCCTAGCACATTTTTTATTTTGAGACAGAATCTGACTAAGTCACTAACCTGCCCAGGCTGGGCTTGAACTTGTAGTCTTTTTGCCTCAGCCTCCTAGAGCCTTGGGATTTTAGGATGAGCCATCATTCCTGACTTGATCAACTATCAAGGAAATTTCCTGAAGAGGGTAAAAACAATGTAAAAGATTTCTATTTTCTTTAAATGACATTGAGGAGTTGGTAGTGATCAGTGTATTTGCAGAACAAATGGTAGAAAATAACAAATGTAACAACGTTTTACAGTTTCTAAAATAAGGTTTGATTGAGAGATAATATAGTTGATTGATTTAGGAATTTATAAAGTGCTAGTTTGTACTTTTTCCTTGTTTTTTTCCGGGTTATATAAATCATCTAAAATAGAGACCCTTAACATCTTTTTCAAATTAGTTTCATGGAATAAGAAAACAGCTTGTTTTCATTTATTTCATTACTATCTTGTACCTTAAAAGTAACTTTAGTCACTATTTGTCAGTTTGAGACCTTTTAGAGATCTTTCTTACATGTCAGACATCCTCATTCTAATTTGTTCTCTCAAGGTTTACATCTCAGTTGTAAATCATTACTCTTGGGAAGAAAACATTGATGGGTGGAATTGAGTGCCACAGGGTGGAAAACTTTTATGTTAAATTCGTTTTTGTTTTTTGTCTTTTTAAGACAGGTTTCACTATGCAATTCAGGCTGGCCTTAAACTGACTTTGTAGCCTAGCTGGCCTTGAACTTCTAGCAGTCCTCCTGCCTCAGCCTCCCCAGTGCTGGGACTGCAGGCGTATGCCTCGTGTTAAATTTGACGTGAACAGTTTGAGCCATCATAAGTATATCTTCAAATCCAGTGTGTCCATATGTTGGTTATTGAGAAGGGAAACAGAAGTGGGCAGACCAGCATTCCTTTTGTTCAGAGCTGAGAAGTTTCTTAAAAATTTTAGTATAAAAGGTTGTTCACTGTAGTGGGAGGGTACATGTTTTAGAATTTTTAGGCAATTATATATCATGTGATTTGCATAGTTTATTTTAGGCATTGTATATATTTACTTGGTAACTATGATAAAGGTGAATAAATGTTTTGCAGAGCACCAACAGTTGTAGAGTACCTACTTTGAACCAGTGTTACTGTTTTAGATACCAGGCTCTTCACTGTCTTTTTGAAAACTTACTTCTCTTTGAATTATTTTGTCATTAATTTGCATATGCCACAGACCTTGACAATTCTTTGAAATCCTTGCAGGACTTGTGATACTACAAAGATTAGAAGTATAAGTTACAGGGCTGGGAGTGTAGGTCTGTGGTAGAGGACTTGCTTGGTATACACAAGGCACTGGGATCCATAGTACAGATTATAAAAAAGTAAAGTGAGCTTTAAAAAATATTTCTGTAAGTGACATTTTATGGCATAATTCATTTATATAATTACAAAAAATAGATGCCCTTAGTGTTTCTAGACTTATGTAGCAGTGGTTAGTTACAGTTCAAACTGCAGAATCAAACTGTAGTTTTTAAATGTAGAATCATGATATGAGAATTCTCATTATATGATTGCCTCTTCTAATGAAATTGCTTTATTAATTTTGTTAATTTTTAAATTAATATATTTCTAAATAAAGTTTAATTTCAGGACCTCTTATGGTAAAATTTTTTAAAACTTTTTAACTGAGACTTTCCAGGTAGAGCTTCCACTTAGACAATTATGCTCCTCTTTGAAGAGGACTTTGAACAATGTGAATGTGTAGTGTTTTTCACACTCCAAAAGATGACATTGGATTTAGTAACTCATGGGGTAATAAGGTCCCTGTCATTAAGGACTCTGACTGAGCTTGAGGTAGTTTAGAATGTTAGTAAGAAATACCAGCTAGCTACTGATTATTTTTCTTCTTTTTTCTTCCTTCTTCCTCCTCTTCCTCTTCCTCCTTCTTTCCTTCTTTGTTGCCGTGTTTTTTAGAACAAGAAGACTAGGGGGAAAAATGAGCATAGATTTTCTGTCTGTTCCTCATTCCTTTAACCTGTAATAGTCTTTCTCCAGTGATATAAAGAGGTGAAATTTTGACTACTGTCTGAAAGATAGCTGCACTGGAGTAGGGAGTGAGGAAAAAAACCCTGAATCTATGGAACACATACATATCCACATCTATATAGCTTTTACTTTTTGTGTATTTTTCATGAAAAGCTGTTTTTCATCTTCTATGGAGTACATCTTATTTCAGCTCCCTATTTTAATTAATGTATGATATTTAACAGTGAGATGTAGTCCTTTTGATTAAAAATTGTTACCTGATTTTATAGTTCTTTATATATTTTGTTTGCTATCTTGCTTATGTGACAGGTAACTTTACTGTTATGTAGTTTAGCAGTTCCCAGGTATGGACTCAAGGATAGGCATCAAGACTTTCTCACAGAATTGAGTAAAAAGGCACCCTTCCAGGTCTCATCCAGAGTATCTGAATAATAATCTTAGGAATTGGTGTTTTTAAGAAGCTTCCCATGTGCATCTTCCAGTTAACGGAACCAGTGAGAGTTCAGGCGCACACTCTATACTACCTTTGGACCTTGTTTTTAAAAGTCCGCTTAAGCTTTTCACATATAGTTTTGAAAGGTTTACAGATTCATAATATTTAAGTAGCCAGTAGCCGACTTTGATTCCTACCTTATTTTTGCTTTTGAGTAGTTATAAAGTTATTAAGATTTGGAAATAAAAGCTGAAATATCGTTACTAATTTTATTTTCAACTTTTACTCACTAATCATGGAACTGTTTAATACATGTCCTCCAAGTGGCTTGACACATTTTTTTAAAATGATGAAGTCTGTGTAATTCTGAAAAGCTGAAAAAGGAAATATTTATGACTTTTCTGTTATTAGCAGTGTCACCATAGTCTATAAAATCTTTATTTTTATATAAATACAATATATCAAAAATCTAGTGGCTTTTTTGATTTTAATGTTTTTTATTAAATACTGACTTTACTGTGTTTTTTACTTGTAACTTATTTTATAAATACCATGTTTTGAAATGTATAAATTACAAAGATTTTTCTCTATTTAATATTGCCATTTTGAATTTTGGAAAATGTTCTCATTTATATATTAATGCTAATTTATTATAGTGACAAGTTTTATTTTGATAATGTGCTTGTAGTTTCTTATGTTTGTTTTTTAGTATTCTTGTTTGTGTATTTTATTAAAAGCAAATGAGAGTATAGGCTGTGCTTGTGTTTTACATTTCATGTTAGTCTTAACTTACCTCAGACTCTGCTGTAGCATTACTGATTTTTTTTCCTTCATTCTTTGCAGTTCAGTTTCACATTGCCCACTTATATGAAACCCAGGTAAGTGTTTTAACTTACCCAATTTAAAATAAAAGCAAGTTAATCATTCATTTCATGTTTTAGTGAAATTGAATATATACAGATAATATTTATGGAGTTCTGGGCCTTAAGTCTTACATAAATTTATACTTTATATTCATTAAAGTTGGTCAAATGAGTTATTATGAAGTGCTCACTCTGTGCAGAGAAGTTCCATTTAATGTGATTTGTCTCTAAACTTTATTTGTAAGCTCATGATTATATGTAAGATTTACCTTATTCATGGTGCAAAATGCCTCATTTTCTTTTCAAAATGTTTCAGGAAGTTGTATAAATAACTATGTTATTATATAGTTTCCTTCACTTTTTCTTAAGATTAAAATAGCTCCTGTGTCACTGTTTGAAAGACATACTAGAGTCACCTCTGGAAGTCATTACCATTACTTTCATGGCTACTTTTATTTTAAAACCTTTTTCACTTTTAGAACATTTTGTTTTGTCAATGGCAGATTTTGCTCAGTTTATTATTAAACGTAAAGCACATTTACTGTAGGCAGTACTATACTGTAGAAAGTTGGAGATACGTTGGATTGAGACTGAATGTTAGGATATTATCATTTCCACATAATGTGTATCTCAGAATGGTTTTAGGGGAAAAATACTGTTATGCATAATTTTTGTTTTGCTACTTTGACTCAAGTATAAAAGTAAGGTATGTAATCTCATACCCAGGAGATACAACACCTTGCTACAATCTATTATGTTTGGAATATACTTGAGAGTATATACTGGTAGTTCCTCAACCCAGCTATATAGCAGAATCATTTGGAAAACCTTAAAAGTCAAAGCCATGGGAGGAACTTTAAAAAATTAACATCACAATCCTTTGTACCCCTAATAATACCAGCCATCCCCATACCACTAAATCAGAAGTGACACACACTGAAAGTTGAATTCTAACCAACCTTTTACCACCCCCCACCCCCCACCCCCCCGCCAGCTTTTCTGGTTCTTGATGTCATTTGTTCTTAGCTGAAGTATGGTTTTTTTTTTTAAATTTATTTTAAAGAGGGTAAAACAAAACAGAGCAGATCAGAAAAAAACAATGTAAGTGACACAGATTTCAAAGCAAGACAACAGGAGATCAACAGTGGCTACCATAATGTCTTGTTTTTTTCTAAATGGTTGTTTGTATCTTCACACACAATGAATTCATACAAAACAAAATAGTATAAAAATGATCAAGGCTGGGGATTTAGCTCAGCGGCTTAAGAGCCTGCCTTGGGAGTACCCCCCCCCCAAAAAAAAAAAAAAAAGCAAACTGATCAAAACAGAGTAATGAAGGCATTACAGGCCTTCAAAACCAGACAATAGGAAAATCAACAATGGCTACTGTAATGTTTCTTGTTCTCTTCAAAATAGCTGTCCATACTACTTTTATTTTAAGTGAATATTTTTATTTTATTTTATTTTTATTTATTTTTTTAAGTGAATATTTTTTGCTAAAGTTCTGTTTGTTTGACCAGTTTGAAATTTTCCAACTTCCATTTTCTTCTGCTTTCATGGTTTCTCATGAAAATTGGTCTCTTGGTATTACTGTTTAATCCTATGAAGATAATGGGAAAGATTCCTTGCCTCCATTCATTGATTTATTTATTCTATAAATTTTATTAATAATTCAGATTAAACCCAAAAGAGCAAAACTTATGACAGACTGATTATTAGGAGACAGGAAGATGACACGGTAAGCATGTGAAAAGATGGAAAACTCTACTCCAGTGATTATAACAAGAATTCTGTTTTTGAGGTAAAAATACATAGAAAGTAAAACGACTACCCTACCTGCCTATAAAAATGCAGCTTTATAGTTAAACCAGTTTATATCTAAAGACTTTAGTTATGAATATGGATTTTAAAAGTTTAATTAATCACATTGGTTAATTGTTACTGCTAGGTTACTTAAGTTGAAAGGAAGGTTTTCTATAAAGGAAGAAGTTGTCCCACTAATAAAGAAGAAATTCCGTATCATTTTGTAATCCCTTTGGGACCTGTCCCACATTACCTTCATCACATTAAACATTATAATTATAATTAAAACTGAAAAATTGTAGAGTACATATACTTAGAGTGGTTAAAGAAAGCCTCTCAGATAGGAGCTGTTAGGGTTGAGATCTGATTGGAGACTTAATTCAGTGGTATAATTTGCTGGGGCTGATAGGTAGAGGGTGTGTATGTGTTAGTATTACTAGGTCGTTGTCTTTAAGAGGTATCAACAAGTGTAATAGTTTTGTGGTGTTGAGCTTATATAGTGTTTTAATATTATAAAGGAGGCCATTTGTAGAAATGGAGGTATGGTAATTTTAAAATCTCTTTTTGCTTAAAGTTAATCATATGTATTCAAGGCTTGGGTAATTTTAGTGGGATCTTACCCTCCAGCTCTGAATTTCTGCTTTTTATGATCTCATAGACAGAGCTCTTCATGTCTTAGTAGATTTTACAAATTTGATTCAGATAGTTTTTTATGTGTATTATCCTACCATCTATACTTAAAGATAACTTTGTTTTTCTGTTTATCATACCCTAAAATATATTATTCTTTGAGCATTTATATTCATGAATTAATTTACTCAGACCAGTTTTTATTAACAGTGTACTACAAAAAGTACTAACTTGCTTTTTTATTTTAGTAAAATAACTTGAACAGTTCAGCATCTTAATTCTTATTAAGTTTAAAGGTTCAGGATTTCTTTCTTTCCATTTGATTATTAAAATGTTAGTTATTTTTGGATAATCCAAAATGAAAGGACCTGAAAGAATATAGTTGTTGTTCTCTTTCCATTTTCCTAGCACCTGTTTCTTTCCCTAAAGCCACTAGTGTTACTAGTGTGTATGCGAGCACATAGTGAATATATGCAAACTCAGTTTATATATATCAGCATGTACATGATATTTATATATACATATATGTATGTACACATGCTTGTTTTTCTTTGTTCAAATGAGAACAAATTTTATGTTCTTTTTTTGACATTATTGTAATTTTTTACTTAATACTATTTCTTAAGAAATTTCATAACAGCGCTCATAGAATTGCATTATATATCCCTTTGCATAGATATCCCTTTGACTACACCTCCTTGAAGAATAGTTATAAATAATGCTAATATGAATAAAACTAGTTTTAAGAATTGTTAGTTTTATTTCTAACAGTTTCTTCTACCAAACATTAATTACCTTAACATTGTAGCTTTTATCTATCTTACACAAATCTAAAAATTCAAAGAAAAAATCTAGCAGTGCAGTATGTCATAAATTGATCAAGGTTTATTTCATAACTGAAGGATGATTCATTGTAAGGAACTAGATTAACAAAATAAAATCACTGTCAAGAAAACTGATAATAATATGAGAGAGAAAATATTAAAAATTTTTAACAAGTAGTAATGTGCACAGGAAAGAAAAATCTGTAGACTTAACAGGTTAGAATTTTTTTTTAAAGATAGTAAAATCCAACAACAAAACAACAAAGCCAGTCAAAACAAAGCAGCAAAATTGGTGTAGAACTTCAAAGCAGGATACCAGGAAAACAACAGTAGCTACTATAGTACATCTTGTTATCTGCACAGTAGTTGTCCATTCCATCAGGTATAGCAAAATCAAGCCAAAAACAAAACAGAATAAAACCAATCAAAACAGAATGCTGAGTAAAGCAAAACAATCAGAACAAATCAAAACAGTGAAAACAGTATTGACTTCAAAGACTAGATGGAAATCCCTCATATTTGCTATATTGCATACTGCCATCCTACCAAGAGCTACTCAGACCATTGGCCCCAGGCCTGCATAATCAATCAAACAATACGAGCATTTAGTTGCTTTATGTACCTTAGTAGCTATCAACTCAGCCTGTCCTCTGAACCATCTGGTTTGGGGTGGGGAGAAGACCCATACACACTAACGGTGTTTGATTCTCAGCCACGCGCTGATAGGCTCACAAGTTAGAATTTTGGTATTCTGAAAAAAGCTAACATAGGTAAACCAGTCACTAACTTGATATAGGATATAAAAGGGAGTGAAAATACAGGTACACAAAATAACATAACCATGGAAACAGAAGAAATTAAAGTAATCGCAAGATATTACTTTGCAGACCTCTGTGCAAGTGAATTTGAAAACCTACATGAAGGAGAACACCCAGGGAAATACAAGTTAGCGAAATTGACCTTATTAGAATGAGAAATGTTATAAAAATGTGATTTTCACTAGAGAAATAAAATTATTTATACCATGCAGAATATACCATGCACAGATGTTGTTTCAGGGGAATTTTAGCAGGCCTTTAAACACCAAATATTTCCAGCATACTATAGCTTTTCTCAGCTCATTGAACATGAAGGGTAACTTGTTATTCCCAGCCCCCTTTTATTGTTTGTGGTGGGGCTTATGAAGTATCTCTTCATCAGACTTTGAGAGAATAATGTATTTATTATAGTAATGGTATTTTCTGCACTTGATGTCTGTATCATGTCTTAAAATATAATGCAAATGAAAAATCCTGATTATAAAAACTGTGGGCCATGGTGCTTTAAAATCTGTTAAAATATATAAACATGAAATTTATCACTTAAACCATTTTTTAGTGTATAGTTCAGTGACATTAAGTATCTTCACAGTGTTGTCCAGCCATCACTACTATTCATCTCCAGAACTTTTCCTTCCTTCCACAGTGAAACTCTTCCTATTAAACAGTAGCTCCTTTTTAGCCTCTTTACCTAACTCCTGGCAAATACTGTTGTGCTTTGCATCTCTGAATTTGACTACTCTAGGCATCTCATAAGTGAAATCATATGTTTGTCCTTTTGCATCTGACTTATTTCACTTCACATGTCTGTAAGGCTTGAACATGTAGGATATGTCAGAATTTCACTTTTTTAAAAGACTGAATATTTGTATACACACCACATTTTGTTTATCCATCTGTTAATGAACACGAGTTGTTTCTGCTTTTAGACATTTGTGAATAATGCTGCTTCAAATTTACCATTTAGATGTGGGTATTAATTTCTTTTTCCATAAGAGGTTATTTTTATGTTGTGCAGACTGAGTGATCATTATTTTTACTGCCTCTGAACGTTGAGCCATAATTAGAAAGTCTTCTGTATCACAAGATATGTAAATATCTTCATATCTGGTACATAACCAGAAGGAGAAATTACTGGATTGTAGTCTACATTTAATTTTTTTTTTTGCAGAGCCATCATAGTACTTTTCCTCATTCCTTTTTGAAGGAAATATTTCCTAACCCTGATAAGACAGTATAAAGAATTAAAATGCAAATGAGTATCACCAGTGAATATTGATATAAAATACTTAATTACTACATCTATCTGTCTGTCTTTGAGACAGGGTCTTATTGTATTGTCCAGGCTGGCCTTGAACTCTTAGAATCCTCGTAATATCTCAACCTCCTAAGTGTTGGAGTTACAAGTGTGTGCCACCACACCTGGCTAAAAGTACTGAAATATTGAACAGAGTGCCTCATCTAAAAACCATTAAACTCTGATCAAGTTGTGTGATTCCAGAATACAAAACTGGCTAAATATTAGGAAATCTATTACTGTCATGAATTACACTGGACTGAAGATAAAAAAATCATTATCAGTATAAATTCTGAAAAGGCCTTTGACATAATAAAATCACTCTTGCATAAAGGATTTGAGGGTTACTTTCTAATCATGATAAAAATAGTCTCGAAGCTAGTGTTTTACTTGAGGGAAAGCACTAGAGACATCTTCACTAGAATCAAGAACAAAGCAAAAGAGACCCATTATCTCTATTATTCCTTATTATTGTACTTTGTACCTAAATAGTCTGTAGGTATTAATGTAGTTAGGTAAGTCATTTAAAAGTGTAAATTACTTCTAACAGAAATTAATACTCGTCAACAACAATAATCAGTCAACACATAAATTAGGGAGAAAATCAATTGAAGTGTCAGCAAAGTAGATTAGATTGTAGAAATGAATTTAGAAGAGTTGCCAACTCACTAATACAAAGATCTTGGTTTTCCCTATTAATTTTAAGTATCACAAAAAACATCAATGTAAAAATACCAACAAAGAGTTAACTAAGTTATAATGAACAAATATGTTCCAATAGCGCGGATAAGACTAGGTGGCAGAGTCTAGCTTGATGATAGAGCATTTGCCTAGCATGCATGAAGCCCTGGTTTTCATCCCCAGCACTGTAAAGATAAAGTTAGTGTGGCAGTGGCATGTGAATAGATAGGTCAGTGGGATGTAGAATTGAGCATGTGATAAAGATGATACCTTAATTTCTTGGGACTAAGGTGGGTGTATTAATGAATAGTTCTGAGGTCACTAGTCAACAATTTGGATAAAGTTAAATCTACAACCTAAACCATTCATGAGAATAAACTAAAAATTAATCAGGCTAACTATGTAAAGGGAAAAAAAAGGTAACATACAGGTACTGCAGAAAATCATGAAATCCTCACCAAACCTGATGTAGAAGACTTTCTAATTATGGTGCAAAGTTCAGAGGCAGTAAAAATAATGATCAGTCTATACAACATAAAAATAATTTCTTATGGCAAAAATCTGAATTTAAAGGACATCCAAGATACTGGGAGAAAATTGTTTGTAATATGTACTAATGACAAAGGGCTAATTTCCCTATTGTGTTTTGAGCAACAAATGAAACTGTAATGGAAAAATGGGGTAGTGGTAGTGGTGGGGATGACCAGACACTTAAGAAAACTATAAAAATACGAAAAAGAGAAATGCAGATCAAAACCACTAAAGTACAATTTCTCACCTGGGGAATGCATAGTGGTACAACCTTTTTAGAGGAGCATTTGACAATAACTTAACAAGACTGTATGCTCTTACCTTTTGACCTACCAATCTCATATCTAGGAAACTACTTTGAAAATATACGCCAAGAGTATGAAAATGTATAGACAAATGTATGTCAATTGCAACATTTTTCGTAATTGTAAAAATATTAGAAACATCCTAAATGCCTATACAGAGGAGAATGATTATATAAACTGTAGCAGTGGAATGCTGCAGTGGAATGCTGTGAAGCTGTAGAAGAGGAGGAAGATTTGTGTGAACTGATACAGAGTAATTTCTAGTATATATTAAGTAGAAAAAATGCAAAGTGCAAAAGAGTATATCTTTATGGAAGAAAGCAGATATACATGTGTAAAACAAAATATACAGGTGTCATTTGTGCAGAAGAAATGTTAAAACAAATAAATGAGATTGGTTTCCTATAGGTTGTGAGTATGAATGGGTTAATAGGGTTAGTGGGTAAATCAGGATGTGGAGTGTATAATTTTTTATGGCTCTGACTCTTACGATCTTGCAGTATTTTATATATCCTAAAATTGAATATTTAAGATCAATCAGGATGTTGGCCAACCTAAAATAGAATATAATAATATTATAAATGAAGAGTGTAACTATATTGAAGAGGGATAGAAATGAAAATAAGTAACTTAGCAAACAGTATGTTGACTCTGTGGTGAAAACAAGAGATGAAAAAAACTGTAAAAAAAAAATCCTTTGCTTATGTATACATACATAAATATATTTTCTAGCTTTTTTTGCTGAGATGATTGAGAAGCAGTTAACTCTCCCCAACACTATTGCTCATGTCTTAGTGTCTAAATACCATTCTTCAAGAAAGAGAGCCAAGGAACTATTGATCACCAAATCCAATACAAGTTAAGAAATAAATAATTATAGTAGTGGAACATAAGGAACAGAATAAAATATATTAGTTCATGTTGCTATAAATGATGGCTATCTCCCCACCAGATAACTTATTAATTACAAAAAGACATCTTTCAAAATAATTTACCAGTATGTTTTATAAGTGTCAAAGTAATGGAAAGTCAAAGACCTGAGGCTCTGTCCCAGATTGGAAGAAAGTTAGGAAACATAATTGACTGAACACAATGTGGGATATTAGATTAGATCCTACACCAGAAAAGGAACAAATTGGTGAAATCAGAATAAATTCTGTAGATTAGTTAGTAGTATTTTATCAGTGTTGATTCTATTGTCTTCATGTATTTTGAAGTTCTGTTATTGTGTTATCCTGATGTATTAATTGGTCCTTTATCATTATGAAATATCTGTGTCTGATAATAGTTTGTCTGGGAGCCTACTTTAATCTGTTATTAGTCTTTTTACTTCAGCATTCTAATGCATACTCTTTGAAATTTTTTCGTCCTTTTATTCTCATCCTGTTTGTATGTTTATATGTAAGGTTCATCTCAAATACTATATTTTCAGCCCCTTTTGTAAATTAATTCTGCATTTCTTGTTTCTTTAGATTGCCTGGTTTATATTTAGTTTGATTATTGATATAGTTGGATCAAGTTAGCTGTCATTCTTATTATATCTTTTCTATTTGTGGGGTTTGTTTTGTTTTTGGTACTGGGATTGATCTGACGACCTCACACTTGCCAGGCAGGCGCATATGCCACCGAACTAAATCCCTGGCCCTTGTGGGAGTTTTTTGTTTGCTTTTATCTGTTTACAGTCAAGATTTTTCCTTTTTATTTTTTATATTTATTTTGCAGTACTGGGGATTGAACGCAGGGCTTTTGCACTGAGCTACAACTTCAGCCCTTTGTATTTATGTGTATTTTTAAGACAGCATCTCAGTAAGTTGTCCAGATGGGCAACTCCTGCCTCAGCCTCCCAGAGTGATTAGATTACAAATATATACCACCATGCCTGGCCTTTATATTTGGTTTTGAAGAATTTGACTATGTAACCTATAGTTACTTTTAGTGATTTGGATCTGGGGTTGATGCCTTTCATCAGGTTTGGAAAATTCTCAGCTATTACAATGTAAAATTTTTTCTACTTTATTTTTTTCTCATCTTGGACTCCAGTTCCATGAATCAGACTACCACTGTTTCAGACATCTTAAATGCATCTTATTTTTACTTTAATCTGTGGTAGATCTTTTGTTTGCATTTTTAGGTTCCTTTTCTTTGGAATATGACTAAAATTTTGCTCATAAGCCCTGTGATTTTCTCTTACATATTGTGAATAAAACATTGTAGAAGCTGATTCTGTTAATTTTTTTCTGAAGATTGGTTTTATTGTTTGTTAGCCTGACTTAATTTACACTAAGTTCATCACTTTGGCAGGTAGCCAAACTCTTGCCTGTTTTAGGCTACTTAACATCTGTGGTTCAGTAACCAGAGATTTGGACAGGATTTCCATGTAAAATTGGAATTTCCTCTCTGTCTCCTTTCTGGAATTTCTGTGTCTACTTCCAGTTTTCCTGGTAGTCTCCAAGTCTGTCCTATGACTCTTGAGGCTAGCAAGATTGCTGGTTTCTATTTGAATTCTAGGCAGCCAAGTACCATTTAGGGCCTGACAGCAAGTGAGAATCCATGAAAAAGGGGTTACTCAGATCATTTCTTTAAGTACTTTTTCTCTGGTTTTAGGCATGAATTTGATCGTTCTCTGATGCTTTTTGATCATTGATATTTATATTTAATTTAGAATTTAAAACTGCCTGGGTTGTTGCTTCAGCATTATCAGAAGCAAAACGTTTCATTAGCACTGTGAGCAGTAAACTCATCTTGCTTTTCTTAAATTATTTGTAACTGCTACTTGGTTTCTCTTGTAAGCATCCAACTTACTTTGCCTTCACTTGCATAGTGATAAAGACCTATGTTGTTCCCCAGTTATCCAGTACTATAAATAGTACCATCAGAACATTACTTTCTTTGACATATCTATTTCAAGTGTGAGTTGCTGTATTAGAGCATATTTGTATGCTTTGTTTCATGAGCAAATACCCTTTTAGTAGGACATGAATGTTCTTTACTCACATCACTACAATATTTGGAATTACCCAACTTTGTTTTGTTTCCCAATTTGAAGAGTGGAAGATAGTGTACCATTTATACTCATATTTTCTGATTTCTATAGCTGTATGCTTCACTTTTCTTTTTCATTTTTTAGGAGTTGTGTTTTATGTCCATTGCCTATTTTTTCTACCTACACTTTTTGAGTGAAGTCTTTACTGTTCCTTATGACTTGCGCAGTTTTGGACATACTTAATAAATTCCCATCTCAAGGCAATATTGCACTATATTTTCTTCTCTTAGCTTTACACTTTTCATATTTAGGTCTTCAGTGCATTTGCCAATTTTTGTAATACAATAGGAGTTAGAAATCCAACTTTATGTTTCCCAAGATGACGCAGCCAGTTTTTTCAAGTATCACATTGTTTTTATTACTGCACTAGTGTTTGGTTTGTGGTAACATCTGTTGAGATAGGTCCACAAGGTGCTTTTCCTTGTTATTTAAAACCTTTCTGTAGTTCTCCTTTGTCTTAGGATAGAATCATTTTTAACTAGTATAAGAAGGGCTTTGTGATGTGTGTCTACATTTTCTGCCCAGCATGGTAGTACTCTAAACATGAGATCATTCTTGCTCTCGGAAATACCATACTGTTATTGTAGATAGCATAATATGTTTTGTTTTCTGTGTATATTTATTATAGTATAGTCCCAGCCATTCTTGTTATGTGCTAGCCATTGAACAAATGTTTTTTGATCAGTTGAATAAATTGTATGAAATAACTTTGCCCTTATCCTTCACTAACTAACATTCTTAGACCAAATTAATGTTTTAGGGCAACTAGTTTGGCTGATAAATAAAAATTTATTTAATAACTTTATAATTTCAATGGGCAATTCTCTAAAACCTTCCCAATTTTTAAATGATTATATGTAACTCCTTAATTCCTGTTTATTTATTAATCTAGTTTGATCCTTAGAACAACCTTATAGTAAGAAATACTGGTTATTAACTTTTATATATTAATTGTTGTTGGTTTCCAGTCATACTATATATGATTTACCCAAGGTTCACACAGCTTCTTTTGTATTTGTACCTATTCTTGTTTTTTTAAAGATTTGTTTTCTTGGGCAGTTCCAGGGTAGTAGTAATATTTCGTAAAATAAATATCAGTCCATTGTTTGCTAATTATATTTTAAAGGTAGCATTTATAAGGTTTTCTTTTTTGGCTTTTTGCTTTTGTTTTGGGTCATCTTTAAGCTTTATGACTATAACAATCATGGCTTTCAGTCATGTTAGTGCTTTTGAGGAGAGAACTGTGGGTAAATGATTTCATTTAGCGATTTGCCTATGGAACTTTAAATATTATAAACATTGTTAGACTATAAATATGGTCATTTTGATGTATTTAAAATTATATTTTTAAAAACTTTTATGTGTGAGAAACTTTTTTTGAGAAAGTGTCTTTAAACTTAGATTTTAACTATTTTTTCACTTTCAGATTTTGTTCAAGCATTTTTGATGGTGCTCAATTGTTTATTGATTTGCTTGGAAACTTTCTAAGCAGACAGATTATGCAATTGGAGGTAGACTGATTCTTTGGTTTTATTAATATTATTAAATAAAGTTGAAATCACTTATCTTATTAAAGAAGTTGAGACTATCTTAGTTATTGAGAGTTGCAAAATTCCTAAGATCATTTTTTAATGATATTTTGCCATAGTGATTGTTTATTTTACTAGTGTTAGAGGTATTCTAGAACACAGCCTGTTCAAAGCTATCTAGTGTTAAACATTCAGTAATGAAATCAACACTATTCCTTCAGTCGGTTTTTAAAAATATGCTAAAGCATTGTCAATATTATATAATTCTTAATATGAGAGAAATTCTTTAAAGATTATAAGTATCATTTTTTTACAATCTCTGCTCTTTAGAGGAAGTATCATTCTGCAAAGGAAGCTTATGAACAACTTTTGCAGACAGAAAATCTTTCTGCACAAGTAAAAGCAACTGTCTTACAACAACTAGGTATGTAATAGCATTAATTTTGCTTATTGTGTGTGTTTCTCTTTATGTTGTTCTTTTTTATACATGTGAGGAGTGGCAAATGTGTAGTTTGTGTATTCTACTCTTTTTTCCTTCCTTTGCATAAATGTGATGAAATTAGTTTGAACCCAACATCTTTCCACCCCTGCTAATAAGCATTGTCCACCTTCTAGTCTATCTTAGTATGATGCTTTAATGCAGATGATCCTTTTAATCTTTCAAAATTATTTCTAGTATTTAACACATAATACATGCCATGTATGTACTTAACTCAGTAAAGTTCAGTGATTTACCTAAAGTCATTTTGATTTAGTGGTTGGTGAGCTTGCTTCCATACTTTTATCACTGCTCATTGATAAACTAAAGCATTTTATCCATAAACTAGGGTGTTTAACACTACAGTTGTATTCTCATATTGAGCTTGAGATAATCTGGTCATCTGGATGTTATGTGTCACGATCACCTCACCAAGAAGATAGATACAGGAGGAGATCCTGAGTATTTTGTTGTCTAATTATTAAGGTTTTTTTCCCCCTATATGTTATATTTGAATTATATTTTCAGTTTTGTTTTTTTCAGGGTGTGGGTCCTGTACAAATCATGTGTTTTAAACCTACTTTAAAAGTGGATGTTTTTATAATCTAACTTTTAAAATATAATTTTAATTCAGTTTAAGCTTGGATTTATTAATATATGATTGGCTCTACAAAATGAACATAATACCTTCATATGAAAACCTTTGTTTTACTTTTTAATTTTGTTCATTAAGAGTTTACTTGAATTATATGTACTCTGAAAAACTATGAAAGATCAAGAGATACATACCTGTAATTCCAGCATTCAGGTGTCCATAGGCAGGAGGATCACAGTTTGAGACTAGCTTGGACTACATAGTCAGTTTGTGACCTGCCTGGGTTGCATAGAGAGCGACTTGTCTCTCCCCTACAAAAAGAACTACAGAAGATCAAAATATGTATTTTTAATGAATTATGTGGTATTTGAATCATATGCATTTGTATCTTTAAAACTAGCTTTTAGTACAGCAAGAACAGTTTTGATTCTAAAGTAAAAAAACTAAGTGATTTTAAAGGTAGATACCTTTAATTCATTCTCTAGTCTTTGAATGTAAACTATTATCCATGCTATTTATAGTTGTTCAGTTTTGAATGCATTTCAGTTTCACTAAATAGTATGTCAATATCAAAAATGCATATACTTTTAAAATTTAAGAAATACATCGAAATGATTTTGGTTTGAACTATTTGTAAATCATAAATCACCTGACTTTTTGGCAATGGCTTATCAAATTTCAGAATATAAAAGTAAACTATTCATAGTTTTGAATAGAAAAATACTTCTAATTGAGTCTAATTTATGCTTGTGCACCTCCTTCCAACTTGTGGCCACAATTCATTTTGGAGCCTGTTACTCTAGATCTTTTTCTTCTAGTAATAACAGGAATAATACAGGAAGAACAGATGTGTTTTAATCTGAACTGTTGTTGTTTCTTAGAGATAACATACTGGGTTAATGGTGTCTTGGAGAGTCTTAAAATGTACATTTATTTTTACATGAAATAGTACATAATACTTAATATTTTATATTCCTTGTTCATAACTTGAAGTTTTAAAAAATATCAGTATTAGAAAATGACTACTCATAGCCAATAGAACCTTGTTAGTTATAATTTTATAATGAACGTATTTGTTTAATAATAGATCTGAAATTACAGTTATACTTGAAATCTTATAATGAGAAGATACATTATATTAGAGTATTTATGGCTTATAATCTACTGTTAGCATTTAAAATTTGTCTTGAGTAAAAGTTCTGCATCGCTTGACATTATCTTACTGTGTGACCCAGACCCTCTTATTGCGGGAATTGACAATTCTCAAATTTGTGAGTGTATGTACTCCAAACTAAATCACTAAATTGACTGAAAAGGGTATTTTTTATTTGTTTTATGTTTAGTGTTCTTAAAAATAGAAGAACAGTTAAGTAATGTATATAAATATTTTGAAATAATTTACTATAGGTTGGATGCATCACACTGTGGATCTCTTGGGAGATAAAACTACCAAGGAAAGTTATGCTATTCAGTATCTACAAAAGTCATTGGAAGCAGATCCAAATTCTGGCCAGTCCTGGTATTTCCTTGGAAGGTGAGACTTAGCACATATTTGTATTTGGTTTTGTCTTTTCCAGCTAAGAGATTTCAATTACAATCTAAAATATTAGTTTACTGCTAAGCACGGTGGTACATGTCTGTAATCCCAACTCTTGGGAAACAAGAGACAGGATGACTGCAAATTTAAGTCCAGCCTGGACTACATAATGAGATACCTCCTCCCCCAAGTTAGTTGATATTTATACTTTGAACAATGTATTTTCTCATTTAAATACAGTACATTGTAACAAAGATTCTTGGAAGTTATATAGTGAAAGAAAGCATCTAAATGTAGTGATTTTTCTCATCATCTGGTCTATCAGGACATTTCGAATTTTGCTTAAATGACTTCATTTAACCATAATTACTGCTAGTTTCTGAAGTTTTATCAGATTAATTTTTCAACAAAGTATTCAAGTGCGTTACATTCTGAGTTCTCCTTTATCTTTACATATACTTAACAGAACAAAGAATTTCTTAACTGTCCCATAATTCCTGGTAGCCAGTAGAGCCTTGTTATTTATACTTTTGATTAATGATATGTACAGTAGAATAGACATTTGATAATAGTAGGTCTCAAGTCACAATTCTACCTGAAATGTTACAGTGAAAAGTAGATACATTGCTATTGGATTTGTTGGAAAGAAGTGACATGTTTTGAAAATAGTTTTCAGAGTCCATAAACTTTGTACTTTAAAAACATTGAATATTAGAGTGTTTCAGGGATTATCTGAAATACACTTTAGGTATTTGCTATCTGATGTATTTTTGGACTATTTTCACATTATATTTTGATTCCTGATCAGTTTTAACTTTTGTGATATGGTGGAAAGATAAGATTTGGATTCAAGTATTGGTTTAGCTCCCAGTATAGTTAAATTGTAGATACAGTTAAATCATGAGACTTCAATTTTCCTCTAAGCTATAGTATTATGGTAGGATTGTATTAGATCAGTGAGGGGGGCTGGTAAAGAGTACTGGTAGCATTTAGTTAGTACGTAAAGTCCTGGGATGCTACTGAATATCTCACAATGCATGGGGTAGCTCTTTACAACAAAGAATTACCTGGCTCCAAATGTCATTAATCTTGTGCCTGAGAAATTTTGGTTCATATTACCCGTTAGGCACCTTCTTAGTCCAAAGGTTTCAATATTATGATTTCTTTTGAAATTATCCTATTTTGGGTTTAAATTTTGTTCATGCTTTTTTTTTTTTTCATGCTCTTTTTACATAGGAATATTTAATTTTGAGTAAATTTGCCACATAAGCACCTTCTCATTGTTTATATAATTTCATTTTTCATTTAAAGTTTAGCAGAGTATGCCTATGGTACTATGATACTAAAGAATGGTACTATGATGTTTCCTTTAAAAAAAATACTTGATTATGCATTAGTAATGTGCAATAACAGGTTGACTGGAAAGGTACTTTTTCTTGGTAGGGTTTTTTAAATTTTTTTTTAATCCCTCCTCCCCATGCTTGTATAGTAGTCTAATTTGTTCCTAGATAAAGGTTGATAGGCCAAACTTTGTGTTTCTCTTTTTCTGGAGTAGAAACTGGATCATACCAACCTCTTATCTTTGTGTCTTTTTTGCATGAAAAAATGACTGTTCAGTAATGAAGTAAGTTAACTAAACTGTGTTTGTATTTGAGGTAGCCTGATAATACTGTTAGGGTAGCAGAATGTGAAGCTTCATGCAGTGACTGTGAAAGAGATCTGGCACTGGGAAGTGTGTGGGGGTACCTAGTCATTGCCTCTAGTTGCAAGGCTTACATTTGAAAATTTCTTTATGGATTAGAAGGAATGGTACTGGAACATGTTCCATTTGCCCAAAAGTAAATGAGTCATTTTTTAGTATGCTTTTAAATTTAAATTCTAGTTTTATAAAATTAATATTTTGTGAGCTACACCTCAAGTTACTTGTATTAATGCTGTGTTTTTCAGTTTCATTCAACAGAATTTCACAGTCCCCCCACCCCTTTAACTGCTTTTATATTGTAAAACCACTGAGATGGCTTTTAATTAAATCTTTTGGAAAATTTTTCCATGTACTCATTTTTCTGACTTGTCAAATAAGGCATACTTGTCACAATTTAATGTAGTTCAAGATGATCATTTTAGACATTCATTATTTTTCATCTATGATATGATCCTGGATCTAATATATACTTTCTTTAATGTTTGTTTATCCTCTCTCACTGCCTTATGTTATGTAGCTTCTAATCCATTTCATTGTGAGAAAATTTTATAAATTATATCTTAGACGTTAATAAAGCCTCAACCAAAGATCTGAAGAGTCAATCAGACACTTTGGGATTTGATGTTTATAATATTTCTGAGGCTTTTTATTGCTTTTCCCTTTGTGTAGCTCAGTGTTGAAGATTGAATGTGCTCACATTGAGCATGTGTATATGAAAATGAAATTGTCCTATGATATTCTGCAATCTTAGCTCCAGTCATTGAGCATGTTATCATAGTTACAGAATATTAAAACTGGGAGCGATGAGGGAAGTCGTCTAGCTCACCAAGCCAAAAAAGCTTGCTTTTTTTGTTTTGTTTTATTGCTATTATACAAAGCTATCTTTTTTTTATTTAAAGAGAAGGAGAAAGAAAAAAAAAAACCAAACAAAACAGAAAGAGGGTAGCAACAATACAGAATTCCAAAGGGGAAAGAAAAAAAAAAAACAATCACAACAAAAACAAAAACACTAAGAAATCGCCACTTGATAAGTTACATACTGTCATCATTGGAAATAGCTGTTCAAGTTGCAAAGTTAAAACATACAAAGTACACATTCAAACAATGAGCCTGTTCATGGTTCTGCTCAACATTCTAACAAAAACAGTAATATGGACATCCATCTTACACACTTAAACACACATGCAGTTATATCCTTTAGAGCCCTTTCTTTTCCTCTCTCTCTCTCTCTCTCTCTCTCTCTCTCTTTT
>PVJX010019130.1:0-35342 GCA_004027295.1 Dolichotis patagonum
AGCAGTTATATTTCAAGGATGGCTAAAAATGCTGGCATAAAGTTCATCAGTCTATATGATTTATGAAATCAATATAAGAAGTAACTCAAAATGGTTTGTTAAGTTTCACCTCAAAAAATACCCAGTAGCTTAACACTTCTAAGCAATGGACCATTTAAGAAACTTTGCATTTTGTTGGACTCAGGTTGAATTGCTTGGTTATAATTTTCAGTTTGGCTGATTATTTATTCTAACAAGTGCTCATGCATTCAACTTCTTTAAAATTCAGTCCAAGAAATGAGAGAGCAAATATGCACCCATCAGCAGAAGTTGTTGGTGTGGTTTTACACTTAATGGCAGCTGCCCTCACATTTAATACAAATATTGGTAACACACTTTTGTGAAGTATAATGAGCCTTTGTGATATATGACAAAGATTATTGGCAAAAAGTAATCATTTCAGTAGCTGGGCATGTTGGTGCATGCTTATAATCCTAGCACTTGGGAGACTGAGTCAGAAGGATCACTGAGTTTAAAGCCATCCTGGGCTACATAGTGAAACTCTGTCTCAAAAAACAAAACAAAACAAAACCAAAAAAAAACCAATAAAATAATTTCAGTTTTTGTAAGGAGACACACATTGTAGCCTGTTTGCTAAAGTACATTAACTTCTGGAAATTTACTATATATATGTATATGAAAAAATATATATGTAAACCCAAAGTCCTTGAAACTCTTTGCAAAAAAAGCAGAAAAATAAAGTTTTATTTTCTAAACTGTAGATTTGCTTAGGTTTTGTAGGTAACAGTTTGTCTCTTTTGAACTATGTGATACCTCATTCAAAATTGTGAGGGATTTATCTTATTCTAAACCATCCATTTCATTGCAGACATATTGATATAGGGAAATGAAAGTCCCTAACTACTATATGTCATATATGAGTTTATATTCTCTAAAATTGAAGAATGACTTTTAGGAACAATGGAACTTAAGAGTGTAATATATTTATTGAGAGAAAGAAAGCTTCTATCAGAGAGAGACAGAGGGTGTCCTGAGTGGGTTGGCAAAGACTGTTTTTTTAGGGACTTTTTTATACAGTAAAACTATGAGGTGATATGCATCCAAGGTGGGGAAAAATGGGAATTCACAAGGTGGGCATAAGGTGGGACAGAACTGTGGTCGACCAATAGGGTTAATTGATCAGGTAAATTAATTAAATCAGGAACAAATGGGGGAAGCGAATCATGTAGTAAGCAGGAATGCTTTACAGCTGTGACTCTTCCTGTAGGGGATTGGGATGGTAATTCCTGACTTCCTCAGGGTGATAGAGAACTATTTGGACTAGCAACTCTTAGGATGTGAGTGCATTTGCTTTATCTTTTGTCTTGAGATGTGGCTCACAGGGGATGTGTTTGCCTCTTCTCAGACTGTAAAGTGTTGGAATTTCTGCTCTGGCTCCTCTGAGGGCCCAGCCCTTCTGACTACCTGTATTTCTAACTAACTCAGCTGCCTCATGTTCAGATTCCCATGTCAAAATAATACATACAATGGCATATACATGAATTTGTACATATGTAAGCAACTTTACTGGGTCACCTAAATATCTTGAGTGGCATTTGAAAAATTAAGAAATAAAATTAAAATCTAGATGATAAATAATGTAGCAGGCAGCTGAGTTAGTCAGAAATATTATAGGCAGTGAGACAGGGATAGATCCTCACTAGAGCCAGTGCAAACACCTGGAAACTGCCAGGGAAGCTGATGCCTCCTGCTGTGGACCAGGCCTCAAGACAAAAGACCATACAAATGCATCCAAATCCTAAGGATTGATAACCTAAATAGTTCCCATCACCCTATGAAAGAGTTATTGCTCCATAAGAATGCCTGCTTTCTATGTGACTCACTTCTCCATTTGTCCTTAATATATGTAACGAATTTTACCTGAACTATTGATCTTATTGGCTAACTATAGTTATGTCCCACCTTATGCCCATCTGCCTTGTGAGTTCCCAGTCTTCCCCCACCCTGAACCCATGGTTTTACTCTATAAAACTCCCTGGAAAAGAGAGAGTCCTTGGCAACCTGCTCGAGTCCCCTTCTGTCTTTATGTCAGACAGAAGCTTTCTTTCTCTCAATAAATATATGCTGCTTTTACCTTCGTTGTTCCTAAAATTCATTCTTTGATTTTAGAGAACACGAGTTCACAGACATAGTAGGTCAAGAGTTTCATTCTCCCATATCAATACCACTTCATTTTTGGAAAACATTATTGAGTAAAACAAACTTTAAATCCAAATAGCTTAAATTACACTTTCACATTCACACTATTACAGTATGATGTCATCACTTAAAACCAGTGTCCAAGAAATGAAACTAGGATTGGTATTTTTAAAGAGATCTAAAATCTTTTCAACACTTGAGATTTGTATAACATCCCCTGTTATCACTTTGATGATTTTCTTGAATGCGAATAATTATTTGTGGCTTTGCACAATATATCCTGTTACTGGGCAAGGAGAGTTTTATTCCTTATAATTCTCCAAGGAATAAGGAAGACTGTTTATTTTTGGTAAAATAAAAAGGGAAAAGATTTACTCAAAGCTAGCTCCAAAGGAGATGGAGGAGACTCTTGTTGCCACAATCTCTAACTCACTGGGCTCAAGTGTGTAAAGAAGACAGTGGGCAAGGAAACTTCCATGCTGTTTTTGTTTCATGGCATTCTCAATTGCTTGCTTCTTTCTTTTCCTGGGGAAAGGAGACCAGACAGGGCCTTCTAGAGCCCAAATCTTCATATTCCTTTCAGAAAAATATGCATAATTTTCTGGTAGAGGTATTACTTTTCTCTCCATTCATCTCAAGCTGAAGAAAGTGAGGTGTAGCAACTTTTACTCTCAGCCTAAGAAAGTTTGGAGAAACAGCTCAATTTTGAAAGATCTACTTTGCCATCTCAGTTACAAGTTCAAGTCTAAAATTAAACACTGGGCTAATTTTTCCTAGCATCAAAAAGAGATATCCTCTTGTTGAATTAATGTAGTATTTCATCTTGAAACTTACATCCAGAGTAGTTTAGGGCTAAGAATTTAGCTCTGGCATAGATATTTTGTAGCATACATAAATCCCTGGTTTCCATCTTCACCAATGCAAACACACACACACACACACACACACACACACACAAACACACACACACATATGAGGAGGGCTCTATGTTCTATGTGGGATTCGCCATAAAGATCCATTTGTCTTGATAGTTAATAGTTGTAAAATATTGTGGCACTTAGTAATTTGTAATTTCTTGATATGAAAGATTTTTTTTTATTTTAAAGAGGATAAAACATAAAACCAATCAAATCAACCAGTATAAGAGGTACAGGCCTAAAGATTACAAGTTATCATAGTACCTGTTGATGTCTTCAAAATAACTGCAGATAATTTTGGACATAGTAAAAATCAAACAGAATGGAATAAAATAGAAACAATAAAAACAAAACAATGAATGCAATAAAGGACTTCAAAACGAGCCTTGAAAGTAGCTTGTCACCAAGGCCCTTTTTTAGGGGTAATTTATATACTATAGTTACAATATGGGTACAATGTAGGTCGAACTATAAACAACCTATAGGATTATAAGTATTGCTGCTTAACTAATATTGGTCCAATAAGGAAATGACATCTAGCAAAGGTATTTGAAAAGTATTTATTCTTTGAAAAGAATAAAATGATTTTTGGAAAGAGATGGTGCCAGATGTTCTGGTCACTTACCTGGCTGTACTTCTTGAATCAGGTAGTGCTAATTATAATATAATTTTAATTTATTGCTTATCTCTTAGGGAGGCATATATGGCTTGCCATTGAATCTTTATCTTGAGGCCTGATCTTTTTGAGTTATACCTCTAGGCATAATTCTAATTTCTTTTTTTTCTGACTTTTAAAAGCCCAGTATCTCTCAGATTTTATATTAATTTTTATCTAATTTAGCTGCCTATAATACTACCATTACATTTTATTTAGGCTGCTAGGAATATTTTATGGCACAGAAACTTTGAATGAGGAAAAGGAGAGAGAGAAGGATAAAGGCTAGTACACCAAAAGGAGGTGATGAGTTGGCCCTTGATTTTCCTTGAGTTAACTAAGCATCCACATTCATTGTGTCAGACAAGGGGGATTTGTAACCTCCTGAGTTATAGAAATCTTGAGAATTCAGTGTTTCTTCTATTTCACCTCAATGTGCAGTTTGCAGTAACAGAAGAAAGTGTTTTTCTGCCAAAAAAAAATCATTCAACTAGTTTCAACCCACAATAGTGTTAAATTTAGTATATCCTTGTGACACCTGCTCTGCTTTTGCCAAATTTTAATTACACACAGCTTCACTCAGGAAAAGACAAGCATTTTTCTGTATTAGGTCATGAAAGAGATGTGGATGTCCAAGGACTAGAATTAATTTAGTAAACAAATCTTTGCTTCTTAAAAAAGCTAGCAGAAAGTTACCAGTAAGAAAGAGTACACAGGAAAAAAAATAAATTTCTTAAAAGAAATGTGACATGAGTGTTTCTTACTGGAATTTAAATACCCCACTTCTTAATTTTTACTAGGTTAAATTCCTTTGACTAAAAAATGATACTCTCTGTTAGGAAAATTTATGTAATATGACATGCACCATTCCTGGGACAATAGAGAAAAGAAGGAAACACTTTTAGATCATTACTACTGGCTGTGCAAATCCTGAAAACATACATTAAGTGTGAGTCTCAGAAAGAAAACAGAACAGGGGATTATGTATTAAAGTCTTAATGAAAAAAATGCCAAAGTTGTGTAGTGAAAGGTTGAGTCACATGCTATTGTTTCTTTACTTTTTGTTCAAAGGAAACAAAATTTTTATAGCCATTTTAGCAGTTACCTTTATAATGTCATTTTTTTCCTGTTCAGAAATAATAAACCCACAGATAGTAACCTATCTCTCAAATAAAAAAAAATGTCATTTAAAATAATGCTTGATTGAAAAGCAGGGAAGATTATACACCAAACTGGGCATGCACTACATTCTTCTGAGGAAGATTATTTCAGGCTACAGATAAAGATGATTTCTGGGAGGATCTAGCTAACGTTCAAGTCACTTAGTTCCTAAACCCACCTGTTTCCCTACTACAAACATCATTGTGGGTTTGCAGATATAGTTCAGTAGCAGACCACTTTAACTAGCATACATGAGGCCACAGATCAAAACTCTATTACTGGAAAGTGAAATAAAGGTAAAACACATTGAAAAAGAGGCTCTGAACTTGTATTTATAATTTGGAAACTGAATTTTACTCTACCTCATAACCAGTCTAGAGAATAGAAAAATTCAAAGGATACCATAACTGGTTGAACTATTACATAATAAAAGAAAATAAGCCTAAAGAGCAATCCAAATGCCTGTAAGATGAGAAAGGTAAATGGTATGTGTAAGACTGTATTTGAGTGGGGAGGCCTGATGATAGATTCAGATTCTTAAGAAAACCAAAGAAATCCGTGGCTGGTGCCCTCTAGATTATGCTAAATAAATAAAATAATAAACAAATTTTTATTTATAAAATGTACCTTGGAAATCTATCAAAGCCTAGAAAATGAACATAAGTTTCATGTTTGGAAAGCTTCTGTATGATTATCTACCAAAGATTAGGGAGGTTTCCTCTAGGAAGTGACATTTCACCTAGAAACTGAGGAACTTTTAATATTTTAGTAGATCATGAATTATGATATGCAAAGAGGCACAATAAAAAAAAATGAATTGAAAAATGTGTTTGGAAATAGCAAAATATCTAGAGTAATAACTGTTGGTAAATGAGGCTCAGAATGTAGGCAGTTTATTAAGGTAGTGCAAAGGGATATGATGAATGACAAGTTAAGAAATTGATCATGTGAAAGTCTCTGCCATACTTGATCGACATTGGCTTCTAAGGTCCTTTGTCTTTCCTCAGGGAAATTTATAAAACAAAGGAATGTTAGAAATAAAGATGAACCTGTTATGTTTTCTACATTACTCTCATTACTTTTGGGAAAATTAAGTCTAGAACTTTGATACAGATTGTTCAAAAGTAAACATGTATACACCATTCTTTTCAATGAGCTAATAGAAATTAGTAGTATAATTATCTTAGCATATATATATATATATACATATTTCCCTTTTCGCTTCCTTTCCCCCTCAGTTTGTTCAATTTTGCATATCTATACCTTGAATTTTGAATTTTTTATTTTAAAGAGAAGGAAACACAGAAGAGAAGAACAAACAAGAGACATAAAAACAACTACAAGAAAAACAATAAACACAAAACAATAACAATATACACTTTCAAAACAAGATGGTGGCCCTGAAGCAAGGCCAATAGATTGCTATAGCTGCTGGTTTCTTTTTTAATTTTTTTTTTTGGTATTGGGGATTGAACTCACAACCTCGTACTTGCCAGGCAGGCGCTTAAGCCACTAAGCTAAATCCCTGGCTATAGCTGCTGGTTTCAAACAGGAGCCTAAAGAGAATTCTTTCTGTAGTCTGTTGGTCATTTCAGAACTTTAGAAATGTAATGGTCAGTTCATCAGAAACAATTAGCAGGTGAGTGTTGCAGACTTTCAGCGGCCTGAAGGAGAGTGACCCTGGTGCCTCGGGACCTGTACTGTGCGGTTGACTCGGGGTGCAGGTAGAACAAGGAGCTCCTCCCCTCTCTGAGGGTGGCTGTGAGTGTGGCAGACTTTTGGCAGCCCAAAAAAGAGAGACCCTGGCACCTCGGGACCTGCACCATGCAGTTGACTCTGGGTACTGGAAGAACAAGGGGCTCCTCCCCTCTCTGGGGGTGGCTGTGATTGTGGAAGAGTTTTGGTGGCCTGAATGAGAGAGGCCCTGGTACTTCAGGCCCTGAACTATGTGGTTGACTCAGGGTGCCTGGAGAACAAGGAGCTCCTCTCCTCTGGGGGGTGGCTGTGAGTCTGCTGGCACATGGGCTGAGAATCAAACATCTCATGTCATCCTGTCCCCCATCCCATGATCCCCCCTCCCTTAGCAAGTGGGAGCCAGTGAACTGCACATCTTGTGAAAGATTGGCTATGTTATTTAATATGAGCTCCCCGTATGCAAAGAGATGGACAACCATTTGGAAGAAAACAAGAGACAATACGACAGATAGTGAAGATCTCTGGTGGTCTAGCTTTGAAATGTATGCTTTCTTATGTCCTGTTCTGTTCTGTTTTGTTGTGTTTAATTTTACCCCCTTTAAAATAAAATTTAAAAAAAACAGGATGACAGGAATTTAACACATACCTATATTTTGTAATCTGAGCAACTACTTTGAAGATAGCAATGTGCAATATATTAACCTTCATTAATTTCTTATTATCTCTTTTTGAAACTCTGTACCATTGTTTTTGTTGTTTTCCTCTCTTTAAAATAAAAAAAGCACATAGGCACAAGAACTAGAATATTCTTTCTACTACCCCAAATTCCTTACCATTCTTATCAGGTTTTAGTCCAATTGCTCTTTGTATGGCTGTTATATTTTGTTTTTATTTTATCTGATTTAAAATTTCTTAGGCAAGCTATATACCATTTATAAAGTACTATGGTAGTTTCTGCAGAAAAGTCAATAGGACTTGACATCCACTGTCTTCAGATGTGAAGAAAGATATTTCCATGGGATTCTAGCTAGTTTCCACTATTTTACTTGAGCTGCACAACTTCAAATATATTGTACATCACCTGTGGCATGTCTGTTACCACAATCGTGGGCATGTTGATTAGCATGTAGTCATTTTCCTTTTTTGTGCAGATTCATTTTCTAATCATAATCTGTTTCCTCAGGTTTGCATGTAGGCAAGTTCAAATGTGGAAGAGACAGATATCTAGGCGGTGAGACTTTTAAGTCCTACCACAGAGCAAATTCTAATTTGTAAACCTAGGCCCATTCTTTAAGGGTCTGCTATAGGCATAAACAAAATGATCAAATCTTCAATATTGATTATAGTTCATATCAATAGAAAATGAACCTCCTTTTCTCCTTTAATATATTTTGTTCTAAATTTTACTTTTATTATATTCATAAGGCCACCCTTGACACTTTACTTTTGAGTTTGATTATTATAACTTTGCAACATAGAAATTTTTAAGTGTAATTAGGCCTTTTGTTTCTTAAAGAGATCATACATTAAGCATATAACACATTAGTAGGGATGAGTACATCCAGTTCACCCACTGTATTAGTTTTCTAATTATGCATAACAAATTACCACACATATAGTGATTTAAAGCAGCACAGACATATTATTTCATAGTTCTATAATTCAGAGTTGTGTCAAGGCTCAGGTGATTTTCTACTGAGGATCTCACTGGACTGAAATCAAGATATGCACAGGGTTGAGTTTTTAGCTGGAGCACGGAGAAAAAAATCTCATTCCATGGTAAAATTGAATTTCATGCAGTTTTATGATTCAGGTCCACTTTTTTGTGTTGGAAGTCAGCTAAAATGTTTTCAGTTTCTTAAATCTTCCCGTATTCCTTCTCAAGCTGTCTCCTCCTTATTGAACTGCATACTAGCTAAGTATTTCTTATGGTACAAATCTTTCACCTCCAAATTTGTGTTCCTTTTCTGGTATTAGCTAGAGAAAATTCTCAGCTTTTAAGAGTTTATGTAATTGAAATAATCTAACTTTTTAAGAGGCAAGACCCTATTAAAAACATGGAACTGTCTAAGTTTTGACTGAGATACAAAATAGGAAATTTTCCATACTATATTATTGTCTACACTTTTATTTTATTTTATTTTATTTTATTTTATTATATTATATTATATTATATTATATTTTATTATATTTTATTTTATTTTATTTTGTGTGTGTGTACCAGGGATCAAATGCACAACCTAGTGCTTGCCAGGCAGGCACTTACGCTGCTGAGCTAAATACCCTGCCTTTATCTTTTTATTATGATTTGTGTTTAAATGTTTCCCAAAATCCACATGTAGTCATGGAGGCAGCTAACATTTGTAGTTCATTGTTTAGTGCTGGAATTGGCGATTTGAGTATAGTCCTTGCCTCTGATAGGCAGCATACAGTCTAAGGGAGGGAAATGAGGCCTGCTTTTCCTTTTTGCCCTTTTTGCCTTTTTTGCTCTTGGGCTTGTGGCCAACATGAGAGGCTGCCCCTGAGCCATGCCATCATGCCTTGGAGCCAGCTGAATATGGACTGAAACCTCCACAAACTATAAGCTAAATAAACTCTCCTTTCTTTGTTTTGAACATAAATATTTTGTCTCAGCAAAGAGAGAAAAAGTAACTGAGACACACACATACAAGGTTGATGATGGGTAAAATACTCTATAGGAAAAGGATCCCATGTGGTTGTGAGACAGAGGAGTGAAAGGAGTGGAAAACATATTGAAAAGTATGTAGGGTGAGACCAAACATTATACATATATTTAATTTTCTGCTTCCTAATTTTGTCCTTGATTGTCCCAGAGTACATTGTAATCCAACTCCAAAACTGAACAATATCTGATTTGTTTAATATGGGTGATCTCTTCTGAAACACATATTATATTATGAAAAGAGTGATAGTAATTTTTCCTTCAGAATCTTACAGTGCTTATGAAACATTGGCAGGGAGAGGTGGAATAGAAGGTCATTCTGCCAGCCTTTTATAATGAAGAGATATACATGAAGTATAAAGTATTAATAATATTTACTTATCATGAAATAATAGTTTTAGGCTAAATATGTGTGACTTATAGATGACAGCAAAAATTGAAAAATCAGATTTTGTATAGTAAGTTTAAAGAGGGTAATTACAACAAGCTACTTGAAGAATTCTTAATTGTTACTTCAAACAATATTTTAAATGCACTTGCTGGCATAAGAGAAGCAGTAACCTGATTGGCCTAGCATAAATGCAGAATGGAGTAGTCATCATTAAAGAAGAACTAAGATCATCAAAATAGAGATTTACATTTGAACCTAAATTCAGAAACTAAAAATCAAATGACAAATGTTTATGTGAATTTTCCAAAATGGACTGCATCAATCCTGTTAGTCATTTAATTTAATAGACATGAGAGACATCATAATAGAACTACAAAAGGTAAAACAAATAACTAAAAAAGATAATATTTAGTGAAAAAAGTTATATAACTCAGAATTAAATTGAATGATTTGCTAAAACTTTGTTGTCTTCAGTTCTCTAATTTATTACTTTATTTTTTCCAGTTTTTTTTATTTCAAGAAAGAAAGAAAAGTAAAATAAAAAACAAACAAGAAAAAAGTAGAATAATACAGAATTTTTAAAAATTAATGTCATAAATCACTAGTTGATAAATTACATGTTGTCATCTCAACAATAGTTGTTAAAATTACAAAATCAAAGCATAAAAAGTGGCTAGACACCCAAACATTGACAGTGCAAACACTTCTGTTCAATAATCTAACAGTAATTTAGGAATATGGTGATCTATCTTACACACTATGCGCACCAGTTTATCCTTCAGAGCATTTTCCTTCCCTTTCACTTTTACAATATATATGATACTTTTTGGATTCCATTATTCTGTCAGTTTTCATTGTTTTCTACACTACAGAAACAGTGTGATATTTACTCATGTGAGTCTTGTTTATTTCACTAATGAAGATATTCTCAATTTGCCTCCATTTACCTATAAAGGCCTCAAGATCATCCTTTATTATAGCTGAATAGTATTGCATTGTATAAAAATAGCACATTTTTTTCAACCACTCTGTGGTTGATGGGCATTTTGGTTGTTTCCAAGATTTAGATATCACAAACTCAGCTGCTAGGAACATGGGTGGACATATATCACTGTGACACGACCTTAGCAAATTTTCTGGGAAAATACCCAGGAGGAGAACAGCTGGATTGAATGGAATTTCCAATCATAGTGTTTTGAGGAATCTCCATACTGATTTCCACAGTGATTGTACCAGTCTGCAATGCCATCAACAGTGGAGAAGTGTTCCTTTTTATCCGCAGCCTTGCCAACATTTGTTATCAGTTGTTTTCTTGATGACAGCCATTCTTTCTGGGGTGAGATGAAATCTCAGTGCTGTTTTAATTTGCATTTCTAGAATGACCAGTGATGAACATTTCTTCATATAGTTATTTGTCATTTGTATATCTTCATTAGAGAACTGTGTGTTCATCTCTGATGCCGATTTTTGGAGAGGGTCTTTGAATTTGGGGAGCTCGATGTTTTTCAGTTCCTTATATGTTCTGGATAAAAGTTCTTTGTCTGAGGGATTATTGGCTAAAATTTTTCCCCCATTCTGTAGGTTTTCTTTTCACTTTGTTGGTGATTTCTTTTGAAGTGCAAAAGCTTTTTAATAATATAAGAGTCCAGTTGTTGATTTTTTCAAGTATTTCCTGTGCGATTTTTGTTTTATTTTATTTATGAATTCTCTCCCTACCCCTATGTATACAAGATTTTTACCTACATTGTCCTCCAGTAGATTTAGTATTTCTGTTTTAATATTTAGATCCTTGATGTATGTTGACTTAAGTTTAGTGTATGGTGATAGGCATGGGTGTATTTTCAGTCTTTTGCAAGTGGAAAGCCAATTTTCAAAACACCATTTATTAAAGAGGCTATTTTTTTTCCATTGAACATGTTTAGCCCCTTTGTCAAATATAAAGTGGCTGAGTGTCTTTGTAGTAGTGTTTGAGTTTTCTAATCTGTTCCATTGGTATTCAGGTCTATTTCTTTGCCAGTGCCATGCTGATTTTATTACTGTGACTTTGTATTATATTTTCAAGTCAACAATTGATATGCCTCCTGTCTTGCCTTTGATGCCCAGAATCGCCTTTGCTATTCTAGGTTTCTTCTGTTTCCCAATCAATTTTAGGAAAATTTTCTCTAGATGTGTAAGTTATGTTAATGGTATTCTGATTGGGATTGCATTGAATCTGTATAATAGTTTTGGTAGTATGGCATTTTCACAATGTTGGTTCTTCCTAATCAAGAGCAAAGAATAGTCTTCCATTTCCTAATATCCACTTCAATCTCCTTTTTTGGAGTAGTATAATTTTCAACATACAGGAGATTTACATTCTTGGTTAGGTTGATTCCTTGATATTTCATTTTTTAGGTGTTATTGTGAAAGTCAATATTTCCATAATTTCTCTTGCATTGAGTTTTTTGTTTGTGTACTGGAATTTTATTGATTTTTGAGTGTTGCCTTTGTATCCAGCTATGCTGCTCAATTTGTTTATTACTTCTAGTTGTCTTTTAATGGAGTTTTTGGGATCTTCTATATAAAGGATCATGTTATCTGCAAATAATAACAATTTAACTTCTTTTCCTTTTTGTTCCTTTTATTTCTCCCTCTTCTCTGATTGCTCTGGCTAATATTTCCAGAACTATATTGAATAGGAGTGGTGATAGTGGAAATCTTTGTCTTGCTCCTGATTTTAGAGTGAAGACTTTCAGTTGTTTTTTTTTTTTCATTTGGTATAATGTTGGCTGTTGGTTTGTCATAGATGGCCTTTATGAGATTGAGGTACATGCCATCTATTCTGAGTTTCTGTAGGGTTTTTATGATGAAAAGGTGTTCAATTTATCAAAAGCTTTTTCTGCATCTATTGAGATGGTCATGTGATTTTTATTTTTGGCTCTGTTATTGTTTATTATATTTATTGATTTGCATATGTTGAACCATCCCTGCATTCCTGGAATAAATTACACTTGGTCGTGCTGTATAATCTTTTTGCTGATTTGCTGCATTCTATTTGCCAATATTTTATTGAGAATGTTTGCATCAATGTTCATTAGTAAGATTGGTTTATTGTTCTTCTTTTTGGTTGGGTCTTTCTCTGGTTTTGTTATCAGGGTGATACTTGCCTCCAAGAATGAGAAGCGGAAGACTGCTTCTATTTCAGTTTCATTGAAGGGTTTAAGGAGTATTGGCATTAAATCTTCTCTAAATTTCTTAAAGAATTCAGCAGTGAATTCATCAGGACCTGGACTTTTCTTTGTTGATACGTTTTTATTCACCATTATGATTTCATTAGTTAAATTGGGTTATTCAATATTGGTATATCTTGATTGAGCTTTGGTAGTTCATATTTTCCTAGAAATATCTCCTTTTCCTTTGTTTTCTGCCTTGTGTGAGTAGAGATTTTCAAAGTGGATGTTAATAATCCTTCGAATTTCCATGGGCTCTGTAGTAATTTCCTTCTTTTCAGTCCTTATTGTCTGGATTTAACCTTTTCTTTCTTTTTCCCTGATAAGATTGTCCAGGGGTTTATCAATTTTGTTTATTCTCTCAAAAAAGCAGCTCTTTGATTCATTAATTCTTTGTATTGGTTTTTAGATTCTATTGAATTAATTTATGCTCTAATCTTTACAATTTCTTTTCTTCTATGATCTTTTGGTTTTACTTGCTCTTCCTTTTCTCAAAGCTTGAGATGTAGCATTAGGTTATTTATTTGTGTTCATTCCTTTTTAATGTGATTATTTATTGCTATATATTTCCGTCTTAGGACTGCTTTCATTGCAGCCCATAGGTTACTGTATGTTGTGTCTGCATTTTCATTGTAGTGTAGGTGTTGTTTTATTTCTTAATTTGATCTAAAACCCACTGGCTTTTCAGAAGGTTGTTATTTAATTTCCATGTATTTATGCAGGTTTTTCAGCAGTTTTTTGCCATTGATTTCCAATTTTATTTTGCTATGATATGATATTATGAATGGGATAATTTTACTCCCTTTGCATTTTGTTAAGATTGCTTTATGGTTTAATATGTGATCTATTTTGTAGAATGTCTCATATGTAGCTGAGAAGAATGTATATTCTGATGTGGTTGGGTGGAACACTCTGTAAACATCCACTAAAGCCATTCACTCACAGATGTGATTCAGTTCTGTTATTTCCTTGATGACTTTTTTTCTAGTTGATCTATGTCTTTTTGACTGTGGGGTGTTAAGGTCTCCTATTACAATTGTGTTCTTCTGTATTTTATGTTCATGTCCATTAGTATTTGTTTTATATAGTAGGGTGTTCCTGTATTTGGTATATATATATATATATATATATATATATATATATATATATATATACTTGTTAGTTCTTCCTCTTGTATTTTTCCACTTACAAGTATGTAGTGACCTTCTTTATCTCTTTTAATCCTTTTAGCTTTGAAGTTCACTTTGTCTGCAAGCAAAAAAGCTACCCCTGCTTTTTTCTGTGTTCCTGTTGCATGGATCCTGTTTTCAATCCTTTGACTTTTAATCTATGTGCTTCTTTTTGAGTCATGTGTGTTTTTTTGTATACAGCATATTGTGGGATCCAATTTTGATCCATTCTGTAAACCTGTTTCTTTTGATAGGTGAATTGAGCCAATTGCTTTTGATGTATATCACTGATATATATTGGCTTGACTTTGCCATGTTTTGTTCCTATTGTTTGTTTCCTGTTTTTCTCCCTTGTTAAATTTCTTGTCCAGCCTGGTGGTTTCTTTCTGTTGTTGCTTTGGAGATTGTGGTAAATTTTATCTGTATTTAGCATGTCTTTCAGTTCTCTTTATAGGGTTGGTTTGGTGGCCATGAATTTCTTCAGTTATTCTTTGTCATGGAAGTGTCTTGTTTCTCCATTAAATTTGAATGAAAGTTTTGCTGGGTACATTAGTCTGGGTTGAAAGTTCTTATCTTTTAGGGCTTGAAATACCTCATTGCAAGCTAATTTTGACTTGAAGATTTGTGCTGAAAAGTCTGCTGTGTTTATAATGGGCTTCACTTGATAGATGAGTTTTGTCTTTTCTCTAACAGCTTTTAGTATGCTGTTTTTATGCTGTATGTCTGAGATCTTAATTATTGTATGCCTGGGTATAGATTTATGTTGGTTGTGATTGTTTGGTATTCTATATGCCTCACTTATCTACATATCAGATTTTTTCCCTATGTTTGGGAAATGTTCTGCTATTACTTCTGGGAATAGTTTAGTTATGTCGTTTGCATTGTCTCCTGCCTCCTCACTGATGCCTATTAGACTCATATTATTTTACTTGGTATCATCTTGAAGCTGCTGGATTGTCATTTCATGCCAATTTTTGCTTTTGTAAGTTCTACCCTTTCATGATTGCTATTTGTGGTCCTGTCCTCAAGGTCTGAAATTCTATCCTCAGCTTCATTTAAATGGTTTTGCCAGCTTTCAATAGAATTTTTGTTTCTTGGATATCTCTTTGAATTTTTTTCATGGATTCTGCTTGTTTTATACATTGTTCATTCAAAGTTTCAATCAGTTTCCCATGCTCCTGTATTTTTTAAATGTATTTCTTCTGTAGCTATGTAGAGCAACTCATTTTCTAAAGTTGTTATTTCTGTTTTTTGTAAGACATTATTTCTATTTTGATATCCTCTATAGCCTCATATATTTGTTTCTTTACTCCATTTGTTATCCTTTCACAGATTTCTGGTGTATGACTTTTGAAGTCCTCTATTTCAATGTTGTATATACTTGCTCCTGATTGTCTAGATGTTTGAGATTTAATTTTGTCTTTTCACCAAAAGGTGAAGATGACAAAATGAAGAAAGATATTTTCTTTCAATCTCAACCACCTCAACTGTCCACAGTATGTATTTTAGGGTCCTACTTTGTGGTTGATGTTTGTTGAGTTGCTGGGTACCACAATGAAGAGAAGAGCCAATCACCTGAATTCCTCCTACAGGGTCTGTTGGGTAAGTCCTATATTCTTGCTGGGCTAACTAAAGTATTGTTGTAGGACAACTCTTAGTTCCTGCTGTTGCTATGTATTGAGGATGTTACAAGTCACTATATCTCCCTGTCTATAGTGTTTGTGTCAGCTGACACCCTGCTGTGTCACTGGGGTTGTCATAAGCTCTTTTAATTTTCTCCAAGTTGGGGGAGGACTTATTGGCATACTCCTCAACTTGTCTGATGTTCTCTGTGTAGAGGAGGATATTACCCACTCTCTTGCCAATTTTGCCAATGTCTCACAGTTGGAGGGAGCTTCACTTCCTCTCCTAATTACCCACTGCAGACTTCTACTTTAGGGGCAAACTCACCACATTGACTGGAGTCTATTGAGTCCTTCTGTCTGGGTGAGAGGTTTCTGAGTCTCCCATCTAGCGAGCATGATAATTCACTGTAGTCCATGGTTCTGGGAGAAAGGTTTGCATCCAAAGATCTACTGTAGTACTAGGTCCAGGAGGTTGGTGGGTTCCCCAAAGGGCAGGCCTGTGGCAATGGTCACGTTTGTCTCAGGCCTACCAGGCCAAGAGATGGGCCTGCAGCCACATTTCAAGGTTGCGCAGTTGTGCTGGGGGCATCCCAGGTGTGCTGTGCCAAGGGGTGGGCCCGCAGTGGAAGTCCAAGGTGACTCAGGTGTGCTGAGCCAAGGGGGGGGACCCGCAGAGTCAGTCTGAGGCCACCCAGGCATGTGGGGCTGAGAGGCAAGCCTGTGACAGCAGTCCAAGTGGCTCACTAAATACTTTCAGAACTGCTATAATCAAGTGGTGTGTCTTCCTGTCCTAAGGACAGGGAAGGGGTCAGTCCACTATGCAATGAAAACAGTGACTGATTTAAAGGCCTTTTGTTTTCCATGGAGTTTCACTGCTTGTGGAAATGAAACATTAGGTTATGTTTTCAAAATGATACCTTTCTTTGAATAAAGGAAGAAATCAAACTTGAAGCTTGGCCTTCAGATTTTTAAACTTTTTCTCCTGCCATGGCAAATTATTTTTTATTTTTTAAATGATTAAAATGGATTTAAGATTTTATAAAATGCTTTACCACTTAGACTATATTGAAATGATATTTTAGGACTTCCATGAATTGCAGTAAACCATACTTTACTGATCTTGTTTTATAAATAACAATGCATTTTTAAAGATGAGATAACAATCCATTTTGCTCAATGTAGTTGGTTCTATAGATGATAAACATCACTGGAGATAAAAGATTCTCTAACTGTAAAATAGTTCTTCCTTTGTTTCAAGAGAATGAAATAATAAAGAACTCATAAAAAGTGAAACCAAGAATTTGTTTATTTGTATTCTGTGTGAGATCAAAAGCACACAATGTCACCTGCAATACCAAACTAGGAAGCAAATTATGTATCACCTGTTTTTTCATGGGGTCAAAATAAAGTCTGTAAAATGCGCTTTCATTTTTATATGCTGCTGCATTTCTTCTTCCTCTTTGACTAGGACTTCTTTGCTATGAGCTCACAGTGATTAAGTGGAATATTTACCTCTTTTATGGGTAAAAAATGTGATATATATTCCTTAAGGGGTCCAAATACTACTTAATCACTGTGAGGAATAGTTTCAGAACATTATTTAGGTAATTATCCTGTTATCTGGGTAAATTTTTTCCTATATTTCCTCAGACATATTCTTTCACTCCAATGAATCCTGATGTTATGGTTTTTGTCCAGATGTCCCCTTAAAGTCTCACTCAATTATATGTGGGACTTCTGGGAGGTGATTTAAATGTGAGGGCATGATATTCCTCAGTGCATTAGTCCACTGATGTGTTTATATCTAATTGTAATGTTGGGAGGTAAAACCTAGGTAGAGGAGGTGGGTGCCTAGGGACATGACCTAGAAGGACATATTTCCCTCTGTCTTATCTTAATCTAATCTTTTTCTTCCTTCTGCCATGCTACAAGGTGTTGCTTCACTGCTATGATTCTCTGTTGTGCTGCCTTGCCCTGGAGTCAATTGACTATAGACTAAACCCTATAAAAACTGTAAGCCTAGATAAACTTTTCCTCCTTGGATCTGTAGGTGTTAGATATTGTGTTTCAACAACTAAAATGCAACTAACACACCTTACATTCTAAAATTAGGACACACAAATCTCGATAGTGACAAATGAAACACACTATCATTTGCCTAATTTACATTCACTGGACTTGATATTTTATTCTGCATTAACTAAGAAAAAGTTGTTTTAAAAACTATCAATAACCCAAACCCAAGCAGCACAACATCTAGGATAAGCAAGTTAAACTCGATATGTCATCTTTTCTTTTTACTAGATATAAGAGTTATCATTTCTTTTTCAATGTATTCTCTTTAACTTCTAGTGATTTGTTTTAGGTATGGCATATCTAGGTCAGTTGTATGGAATTATAGCATATTACCTGGTTTTGATGGGAGCAGTGATTTTGTTCACCTTTATTTATAAGCTGACACCAAGATATTGGAATGCAGTTTTATATGAAAATTTATATCCATGTAATTGTCACCAAGATAGAGATTTATAACTCTTAGTCTACTTAGGCAGCTATAATAAAATACTGAGTAACTTACAAACCACAAAATTTATTTATAATTGTTCTGGAGGCTGGGACATTCAAAATCAAGGTAGATTTAGTGTCTGTGAGGGCCAACTTTCTGACTTACATGTGAATCCCTTTTTCCTGTATCCTCATATGGTGCAAGGGAAAAGATTGTCTCTTGGACTTACTTTTTGAAAACTTTAATCTCCCATTTAGTCACTTCCTAAGCACCACACTTCCTAATACCATTACCAATACCTTGAGGAGCAAGTTTTCAACATATGAATTTTGTAGTTGGCAACATTCAGACCATTGTAATTTCCTTAGGAGAAGATCACAAATATAGTAGCCTTTTGAATGCAGTAGTTACATGACTGAATTAATATTCAGTGGTAACTTAGATGTAAACCTTGCCATCATGAGACTATGAAGAGGCCTATAATATACCTCACAGGATTCAAGAAAGGTAAATATTGACTAAGATAAAAAAAAGATTTTTCTGTTTAGGACACTAATTCCAATATCAGTAAAATTAAAAAAAAAATATTACATTGCCTGAGTAATCAACTAAGGCTTAGAGTTTCTTTCACCTCCTCCATCTCATCAAATTTTTAGAGAAAGTTTTAAGGCCAACAGTGAAAATGAAGCATGAACCTTTTAAGGTTGTACATAAAAGTCATCAAAGCATTAGAGACAGACAAACCAGGAATTAAGTTTGAGGAAAAAGCAACAGAGCTGTTCTGTATTAACTGAGAGTAATTTTCACCCAATAAAATTGATGAGGTAAATGAGAAACAGTATTAATTGGAAGTATAGCAAATGTTCCATTAAACAAGAAAACAACTAGAATATGTATTTTAATCGGCCATTCCATGATTACCCATGGAGAATATGTGTGTATTTTAAAAAATTTGGATCTTGGTTAAGTATCATCCTCTTTGCTTAAATGGTAATTACCACTAACTCATTTCCAAGATAAAAGGAATTTCGGTTACAAGTCTGGCTGGAAATGGCATTTGACTTCCAATGAGCAGTTTTATCAAGTGTGGAAGTAGAAAATTTTTATAAGGCAAACATACTAGTCCAAGTTTAGGAGATGGATTTAAAGCAAAAATTCAAGGAAATTTTTCCATCTTTCAAATTTATGTCTTCATCAAAGCAAGGAATTTGCTTAGGTAAGTTGCTGTTCAACTAAAAGATTAGAGTCAAATTGAGAAACAGCAGCAGGCACTGATTGATACTTTAGCAATATAAAGATGTAATAAAATGATTGGAAAATTGAACAAAATTCATGCAACTTATGGAATGCATACTGAACAACTTAGTTGAATGCTAGCTTCTTCTTGTTTGTAACTAACTGCTGTAAATCCTGAGAGTAAAAATAAAATGAAGAAAGGGAGTATTACTCTGAGATAAAAAGAATAAATGAGTCACTTGTAAAGAAAGAAAAAAAGAATGAATGCATCTTGAAATCATAATGTTAAGTGAAGTAACTCAGACACACAAGCTTAAATATCACATAATTTTCCTTATACAAAAATGTCAATATTTGAAATTATGAAATGAAAGATAATAGGAAGAAAGGAAAGAAAAAAAGTTATTGTAATCCAATGCAGACAATATATCTAAAAGTATACTTTGTCTTAGTACAGTTGTATGACATGTTTTATATGTTCTTTAGTTTTCAATTAATATACATGATAATTAACTTTATAAGGTCTTACAAAATGAACAAATTAATCTGAGGCTGGAAAAATAAAAGGTGGTGGAGGGAGGGGGGAGGAGAACTGAAATATATCCTGTTCATGTACCAATCCCTACAGTGACTGTAATGATTGTTTACTGCAAATATGTGCTAATAAAACTTAAAAAACATGGAAAGTAAAATGAATCATGTAATTTATAATCAAAATCTTCATGACAAAGAAAAATAAACTATACAAAGTGGAGTTCAATTTGAAAGAAAACTCTTTGTTAAAGAAAATGTAAAAGTCCATGTTCACATGGATTTTATTGAAGACATAGGATCTTATACAAGATTTAGAAACCTGATCTGAAGGACCTGAAATGGAAAGCAAACAATATCAATGGTATGTCAATAAATTAAGTGACATACAAATGGACACACACACATACACACACATAGTCTCCTTGGACAAATGGTATGAAGGAAAACCTTTCATAAATTAGGTTTTCTTACAACATGAAATGAGAAAAATAATGTTAACAGCATAAGAGGAAGAAGTATTACACATAAAGAAACTAAAAGTCCCTACAGTATATACAAAGATTATAGAAGGGAGAGTTCAAGAGGAAAAAATCATGTCTAAAAGAAAAGCAATATGAAGGTTAGAGTGAGAAGAATCAATTAACAATTATATCTTCTTTGCTCTGTTTTCTTTAGGCTACCTTCTCTATATCGGTTTGTGTCCTAAAGATTCAGCCTGTCTCTTTCTCCCCAGTATAAACTCTTGGATGAAAGGAAACACCTGCTGTATGACATTAATGTAATTATTACCTAATTTCAGAAAGATACCTATTAAGCACTAGTTTTAGGGGGGCAGGGATTTAGCGCAGCAGCATAAGCACCTGCCTGGCATGCAAGGAGTCATGATCCCTGGTAGCCATTTCCCCACTAAAAAAGATAATAAGCACTAGTTCTACTACTGCATTTTCTCTAAACTTTAAATGCGGAAATAATTCTCTAGGAGGGACTTTGGAAAAAAAAAATGTAGATTTCCGAGCTCCAAACTTCAAATCTAACGGTCTAGGAAATGACCTAGCACTCCACATTTTAATAGTAACTCAGCTGATACAGGTGCAGATAATCTACGAACACAGTTGGATAAACCCTGCATTAAAACGTTTCTCTCTTCATGTGAGTCTAAGGCACTAATTTTCACTGCATAATGTATGAAAAGTGGATATAAAATAAAGGTAATTCATAAGTCACACTGAAAAGTCCTGCTTCACTGTTATATCAGTGTAAATTTTTTTTGTGATTTATATTTTGAGTGTTGAGGGTTTAGAAACTTGAAGAAAGGCGCACGTGGGGGCGGGGGATAAGGGGGGCGCGGGCGGGGCCGGGACGAACCATGACGCCAGCCCGGCAGCTTGCGGGCTGGAGCCTGGCTGTCGCTGGCGGCGGTGTCGGCGATTGCGCGGCGCGGGGAAGTGGACACAGATTGGGTCGCCGCGCCAGTCGGGCCCTCCGTGTCACCATAATCGGTTCTGTGGGTTCGAAGCCCAAAGCAGAGAAGACCGGCGGGGGCGGGGAAGGAGGTGACGCGCCCCCCACCCCTGTCCACATACGCACTGGTCGCGCCATCTGCGCGCTGCAGAAGAGCGCGGTTATCGTTGTGACTCATGCAGCCCGCCCCCCTCTACGCACGCCAGGCCCGGCCTGGCTGGGGCCTCGGGGCCTCGCGAGTGGGGGCGGGGACCGGGACGGGGACTGGAGCGGTGCTCGGCGGAGGGGAGTGGGAGTCCGCGAGGGCTGGAACGGAGAGCCGCGCCTGCTACGGCCGCAGGAGGCCAGCGTGGGGCCCAGTTTGGGCTTTCGCGATTTAAGCCTGTGAGAAGACAGTGAAAGGGCTGGAGGTGTACAGGGCGGGTGAAGGGGGTGCAAGAAGGGCGGTAAAAAAAAAAATTGAAGAATTTTCTATGCATCTTCCTGCTATTTAATAAAAGTTTCTTAGAAATGACATTCATTGACCAGAAGATTGAGACTTTCTTAGAAGTGCGATTTCAGTGACTATATTAGATTTCTATCACTTTTTTAAAAAGAAAATTACAATTATAGTGACTTTAAAACAACATACCTTTTATTTCTTAATTTCTGTGACTTAAGATCTTTTCTTTTTTTAAAATTTTATTTAAAGAGAAAAAAAGCAAAACAGAAAAGAGGATAGAAATAATACAGAATTTTAAAAAAAATTAAGAAATCACTACTTGATAAATTGCATATTGTCTCCTTAGAAATAGTTGTTCATGTTACAAAATTAAGGCATACAAAGTGGACAGTGAGGCTGTAAACAGTTCTGTTCAACGATCCAACAAAAACTTGGTAATATGGATATCAATCCCACACACTTAAACATACGTGCTGTTATATCCTTTAGAGCATTTTCTTTTCCTCCTTTTGCTTCTTAAGTACATTATCTGTTTAGTTTTATCATGTTGCAGCTTGCTCAGTACCTTATTGATCTGTTTGGTTGTTTTTATTTCCTTTTTAAACACCTTGCATACTTCTGCTGTTTTGTTTTTGAGTTTCTCGTCATCCATGTCACATGGATCAGCTTTGATGGAGTTGGGAGTTTTTTGAGGTATTTTGTTACCTTGTTTTCTCATGTTCTATTGTTTTATTTTTATTTAATTTTCATTAACTTGGAGGTAGTAATATACAACAAAACAGGATGAAATAAAGCAAATTGAGACAGTATAGTGAAATTGGCACAGAACATCACAGCAGGTCACCAGGACAACAATAACAGGCACCATTGTATATCTCGTTATCTTCAAAATAGTTGTTCTTCTATTAGGTAAGCAAAATCAAAATAAATACACAACATTATAGAACACATCAAAACAGAGTATTGAATAGAGCAACACCATTAATCAGCACAAAGCAAAACAGTGATAAAAATATCTGCCTTCAGAGATAGTAGAAGGAAACTCCCCCCACTTGCTGTACCACATATGGTCATCTCCCAAGAGATACCCAGATCCCTGGATCCCGATTGTTAGTGGGGGAAGAGGGGTGAGATGGTATGTTTGATTCTAAGCCCATGCCCCAGTAGGCAGCAGGCTGGTTACTGGTTGGCTCAACACCCTAAGTTCCAAAATGTTAAGATCTTTTCTTACACTACTGATAATGTAACTTAACCTTCACACATGGTTGGCAAGTGGTTTGCCATGTAACTACATCTACGGCCCTTTTTATTTTTTTTATTTTGAGACTAGGTCTCATTAAGTTTCCCAGGATGGCCTCAAGCTTGAGACCTTCCTACCTCACCCTTTCAAGTAGCTATGATTTGGGGTGTGCGATCTATTTCCTGGCTGATTTAGGAATCTTAATAAGGCACAAACTGGGTCAGAGCATCTCTGATCTGATGACTCAGAATCCTGTAGCTGATTTAAAGATCCCAGGATCTCACAAGATTGCACTGTAGATGTTGTCTAGGCTGAGTGTGTTTCTGGAGGCAACACGTTTATGTAACTGTAAGCAGAAGCCTCTACCTTGCAGTTACAGGACTGAGATTTTCTCTTTCTTGGGACAGTGTCTGGAGGATATTGCATTTTCTTGCCATGTTACCTTTCACAGTTCTCACAACATGTCATCTTGCTTCTTCAAAACCATAAGGATTACGTCATTCCACTTCACTAAAAGAAACATATAACAGAAAGCTTTCACCATGTAGCATAATTTTGTTGTTGGGATTCTTTTCCATATTACATTATCAAGAAGGCGAGCATAGGGTGACTTTTTGCCAGCACTCAACAGGAAGACATTATACAAGGGATTTGACTCACTGGGGAAAATTTTAGCATGCAACTAAGATTTGTAAATTTTTCAACTGGTATCTTCCAGACTCTTCCAATTATAATTTATCTATCTTCCTAACTTGACACAATCTATTTTCTCTTTTCCTTCTCTCTTTTTTGGAATCCAGGGCGTTCCTACTGAGCTACATAAGCAGCCTTTTTAAAAGTTTGAGATAAGGTTTCACTATGTCCCTAAATTGCCTGGGTTGTGCTCAAACTTGTGACCCTCTTACCTCAACCTCCCAAAGTCCTAACATTACAAGTGTATATCACAATACCCAGTATTCAAGCGTTAATTTCAAAGAAGTATCAGAGAAAGTAATACATTTTTGTGCCTTTAGACATATGGAAAATATCAATCATGATCTATTTAAACATATATTATGTTAATGGTCTGGTCTTTCTACATGTGTCTCATGAACACATTAAAGAGTTAGGGACATTCAATGAGTGCTAAACATTAGACTTACTGTAACCTTATTATGATACCACTGGAAAATTTATATTCTATAAAAGCCCCTTTCTTGTATTCTGCCTTAGGGAAGGAAAAATTAAAGTTAGATTCTTTAGAGTACTATGTGAATTGGTTATACTTAAACCAACTGTCTAATGATGCTTTTTCAACATGACTCTGAATATTTAGCTATTAGTTTCATCTTGTTTAATCAGGAATAAATTCAGAAATGAGTCCTTCATCTAAGTGTGCAAAGAGAATCAGCTATTTCCTCTCTGGCACATTTACAAATTCAGCAACTTAAACAAATTAAATACTTTTATTTTTAAAAATGCATTTAAATTTATGAAAAATTCATATGTTTGCAAATGAAAAAGTACAAACAGATACATGATAAAAAATCTCTCTCCCATCTCTGACTCCTATGTACCTAGTTTCTATCCCACATTTCAAATGGAACCATTCTGTAACTTTTGGTATCACTATGCATTGGTTCAGTTTCTGCATTTTCTATTCTGATGGTTTGATCTGTCATTTCATAACACAAGAGTAATATGTTTTATTTTCAGGCTTATTATTACATTTTAATAACTAGTAATGTTACCTGTCTCTGTATGCTCTTCTATTTCAATTCTTATGACTATAATTTTTTGTTTATTTTTCTACATGAAGTCTAGGATCAGCTTGTCAAGTATTAAATTTTTCAGTAATTTGTCTGCAGAAGCACAGTAAACTATCTGGATGATAGATTTGCTAACAGACAAATGACATGAACTTTATAAAAAGAGAAGACAGCAGAAAGAGTTCAAATATGATTTTTGAGTTTCTGGCTTAATCTTCTAAGCAGATAAGGACTTGCAACCAAGCAAATTATAGGGTTTAAAAATACTATCTGTACCAATATTTTGTGAGTTCATGCATGTGTATGTGCTTTGGTGGGTAAAAAGAAGAGTAATAAACTAACCATCTTTTTAACTATTAATTTCAAAATAATTTTAAACTTCAAGACAAGCTGTAAGAATGGTTTTAAGATCCATATTTGCAAAGAATAAGGACATCCCCTTCCTAGTTTACCATTCAAATTCTGACTTTTTTAGTTGACCTAACCTATGTTTTACTTGAGAACAGTTCCTCAGCCTTTCTCTTTTAAGGGAATTGCAATTTTGAAGACTATGGGCCTTTAAAAGAAAAAAGAACATTCTTTATTTGGGTTTTGACTCTTCTTTCTGATGATTAGTCAGTATATGCAAACAAAGATATAATATTACATCAGTGATGGTCCTTTCTGGAGGGTCAGATCCAGAGACACATAATTTGTATGTGCACCTAACTGGTAATCTTAATTAGACAAGATGTTGCTTATCCCTCACAATTGTTCCCTTGCAAGTAATGTGAATAGCTGAATTTCAGATAAAATAAATTTAAGATCAATTTTTTGAGGCTTGAAACATTTATGACTCAGTAGTGAAAAACAGGACAGGTTGGGAGAAGCTCCATTTATAGACTGAACATAGAAGACAAATTATGATATGATCCCGTTTAGAATTTCTAGTTGTAGAAATAAGTTAATTGGCTATGACTGACTGATACTCAGTTTAGAGATCTTAACATTTTATCTCCAATGTTAGTAAACTACAAGGAATAATGTAAATTAATTTTCAGTTTGCTTGTGGAAACTAGATTTCAAGTACAAAATCATTGCAGGTTAATGGCTTCCTGCTTATTTTGCTTTGAAAGTAATAAGTGATCTGTGTGAAGATATTTTAATAGAACTTTAATATATAATGCTCTTGATCATATTGGTCACTCTAGATTTAGTGTTCATCTATGAGTCTCACCTATACAATAGTATCTCAGTTTACAAACTTAAATCCTTTTATGATTCTGGGAAAGATAGCCAGGTTTGTGTTGATATGAGAAAGATGACTGAGGTCGTGTTGGTCATTGGACACAGAATTCAGAAACAACAGCCAAAATTTGCCAAATACTTCTGTTTGTGAACCAAATTTTTCACAAATAAAAGTATTCATAAACCAAGGTACCACTGTGGGTATCTATCTTTATTATGATGGTTGCAAAATTCTCATTTTTCTAATTGCATCAATCTCCATGCTTTTAAGGACTACCCTCTTCTTCATCTGTGTATTTATTTTGCTATTTATTATTAATATGATACTGGATACTTGTTTTTTCAATTTATTTTAATCCAGCAATCAATTCATTTTAGACATATTGTTGTAGTACCTGTATGGCTATGTTTTCTCTCCAGGTAAATTGCATTTTCCTAGTATTGGAGACTATGCTTTTGCCTGTTTCTGATTAAAGTCATTTCTTTCTACACACACACACACACACACACACACACATACACACACGCACACACACTGTGAATCTCTTTACAGAAGTCATTCACTAGAGACTGAATAAATGATCAAATGACTTGATGGTGCTGATAATAACATTTACAGCTTAAAACCATAGATGTTGGATAGGTGTCCTCTGTTAATCATTGTAGTCAACACCAAATGAAACATTTCCCTTTGGATACTTGTGACAACTGTTTAGAATAGTGAAAAGAGAGCATCAATGCTTTAATTTTAGGTACACTTTAAATACTATCTTTGTTAGAGACCCCACATTATAACATGTAATTAATATTATACTTTTCCCTAATCACAAACAGTAAGCTTTTCTTCATATTGTATATATAAAGTCACATAGGTAAGTTTCGTTTAAATTGCTTTTATTATGCAACAGTGTCTAGTCCTCTCTTTATAGAAATGTAAAACTTTAAATGTAAAACTTATTCTGATTCCCTTTACTTACCTGAATCTCCCTGATTTGTTTCTCCCATGATCCTTTTAAAGCAGCACAAACAGATAATACTTTTACCAACAATCTCAAAATCCAGATAGGACATTGATTTTGGAGACAGCATATTGTTGGTTAATTAAAATGAAGCCTTTTGAACCTTCAAAAGTCCTTTAGACAATTTTTTTATAATTATGTATAAAAATACACATTTTTCTGTGCTCTGCCTTATACATGTTTATACAATAATTTTTTTCTCTCTCCATCTACTTGGTTCATTATTTCCAAGGTGACTCAGTGGCAGGAGTATTTCAGCTTAAGTAGCCTTCACCCTTTCCCGCCTGCTTTGGTTATAGTAACTCCTAGTTCAGTTTGTGGAAGACATTCTCTAGAGCAATTAGTTGTTGGTAGTTGTCTTAAGAGTCTTCACAGTCCCTGTTCAGGAATTTTACTTCGTTCTATCTCAAGCTTCTGGAAGTAGCCTCTCTTGACAATTTTTCTGCCATAAACTTTAGGTTTGGGGAAAAAAAACTTTTTATACACTTGTATATACATATATACACATGAAAAATCAAATGGACTCTGAGGAAGTTGAAAGAGCTACATTCACAGCCTGAGTCTGTTACTGACTAGTCATGTTTCTATACACAAGTAATGTAACCATGGCTTATTTTTTGTGTGATACAAACAGTGATCAATTACTTCAAATAGTCTGTTCAACATTTAAAATAAATAAAACACTTAATTCAGTCTGGCAAATGGGCAGGACTCAGAATACAGTGGCCACTATTATTTTTATTATTTATGTTGTTTCTTAGTTCAGAATATGGTACCAGAGAAATAATCTGCCTCCTCTACCACCAAGGATATACAAAGAGGTTGTTAACAGGTTTCAATATTGTCCCTGATTGGAGATAAGAAAATTACCCAAACCTTTCTCTTTATCCATGTGGCAGAAATGAATCATTTACCTACAGAGTAGTGATAGCTATTAGCTGATTAGTTTTCTCCAAAGAGGTTGCTTTTACAGTAATCTATAAATACTGGTTGGTGATTATTTTTGTCTTCAAATGAAATCTTTATTAGAGTTTTAATAGATGAGTTAAAAGCCCCAGGTGTTTGTGTCACTGTGTGAATGAAATTGAAAAAGTGAATTTCAGCAGAATAATTTCAGACAGGCATCCTGTATCTTTTTCCATTAAGAGATATTTTCTTAATGCTTTTTTAGAAACCTTTTTAGCATTTCTGTGACAACCCTTCCCCCAAGCAAATCAAGGAGTAACAAAGAACAGTGAACAGTGAGTGGCTGTTAAAAATGGCATTCTAGAACATTACTCAGATTTCCCTTAGGAAATCATTGTGACATTTTATCATATTGTGTCTAGCAGTCTACAGAGATTTTACTCATATTTAAGACTTAAGACCCACAATGGAACAGATTAGAAGATACAAATATAGGTACAAAGACACTCAGCCACCTGATATTTGATAAAGGGGCTAAACATATTCACTGGAGGAAGGATAGCCTATTTAATAAATGGTGTTGGAAAAATTGGCTCTCCACATGCAGAAGACTGAAACTAGATCCATGCCTATCACCATGCACAAATCTAAAGTCTAAATGGATCAAAGACCTAAACATTAAGACAGAAACTCTAAATCTACTAGAAGATAAGGTAGATAGAAATCTTGGAGACATAGGGGTAGGCAGAGAATTCATGAACAAAATGCAAATTGCACAGGAAACACTTCAGAGAATCAATAACTGGGATCTCATATTATTGATTAGTTTCTGCACTTCAAAAGAAATCACCAACACAGTGAAAAGAAAACCCACAGAATGGGAAAATTTTTAACCAGCAAACTCTCAGACAAAGGACTTATATCAAGCACATATAAAGAATTGAAAAACATCAACACCCCCAAATTCAAAGACTCTCTCCAAAAATGGGCATCTGAGATGAACACACAGTTCTTAGATGAAGATATACAAATGGCAAACAAATACATGAAGAAATGTTCACAATCACTGGTCATTCGAGAAATGCAAATTAAAACAACATTGAGATATCATCTCACACTGGAAAGAATAGCTTCCATCAAGAAATCAACTGATAACAAATGTTGGTGAGGCTATGGGGAAAAAGGAACACTACTCCACTTTTGGTGGGAGTGCAGACTGGTGCAACCACTATGGAAGTCAGTATGGAGAATTCTCAGAAGACTAGGACTGGATGCTCCATTCATCCCAGCTATTCCTCTCCTGGGTATTTTCCCAGAGAAACTGAAAAGTTCATATCACAGTTATATATGTGCACCCATGTTTATAGCAGCATAGTTTGTAATAGACAGATCTTGTAAAAAACCAAAGTGTCCATCAACTGAGGAATGGAAGTTGTGCTATTTTTATACAATGGAGTACTACTCAGCTATATAGAAAAATCACATTGAGATATTTATAAATAAATGGACACAACTTGAGACCATACTCATAAGCAAAATAAACCAAACTCACATTTGTAAATACTGTATAGTCTCCCTAGTATGAGAGTTGGTAAGAGTATATAAGATTTTGTAGCAATCATGATTCCCCATTTCATTGCTTAGAAAACTTTCAATGTTTTCATTCATCAGTTGGAATGGTTTTCTTCTGTTTTGTTTGACTTTAATATGTGTGATGGTATGAACAGCTGTTTTAAAGAAAACAAAATATTATGACAGCTATTGCTGATTTAATATCGTCTTGCTTAGAAGTCCTACCATGCTTCTACTCTGCTATTACTATTGGTTCTATCATGTTGTGTCTTATTGGGATTTAAATATATGTGATAGTATTAAGTAAATTTTTTACTGAAAATGAGATATTATAGCAGCCATTGATCATTCTGTTATTCGGTTCAGAATGCCCTGCAATTCTTTATTTTTGAATGGTTTTATACTATTTTGTTATGATTGATATTATTGTATTTGAGACTATGCTCAACTATAGCAGAGAAAGAGATATTGTACTAGCTACTGTTAATGTCTGGTTGTCTTATTGTAAAGTACTGTGTTGCCTATGTTTTTCTGATCTGCTTTGTTCTGCCCTCTTTTGTTTTATTCTCTTTAAAATAAAAAAGTAAAACATTTGCCAATTTTGATTTGTTATATTATTCCACATTTCCATCATAAAATAAGCATAAGAGTTTTTTTCTGCCAGTCATTTCATTTCATTAGTATGCTTGCTGAGTTCAACTGTTACAACTGCTGATGTTACTAAGATGATCATTTATTTTACTTTATTTCTTTTTTATTTTTTACTGTTTATTTATTTATTTATTTATTTATTTTGGTGCTGGAGATCTAACTCATGACCTCGCATTTGCCAAGCAGGTACTTACGCTGCTGAGCAAAACCCGAGCCTCGAAATGACATTTTAATATTAGCTTCATCTTCTTAACATGCAAGCTCAAATTTTGAATAGTTTGCTTACTTCCATCCTCCATCCTCAGTCATCTAATGTAATTAATTAATTTGTGTGTATCCCTTCCCTCTCAAATATTAATTCCTTTGAGCGAAAGATTTTTAATTTCTCTACATATCTTCCTAAACTCTTTGCACATCATTGTTCTCATAGAATTTCTGAAATTATTCATAATAGTTTTAGTAGTAATGTCAATTTTCTCTCTGTAACCACATACAAAGAATAGCTTGGAGATAAGAAAGAGCTAGACTTTAAAAATACCATCAGAAATTGATGTTTTTGGCAGACACCATGGCAATCTCCATGCCATCTCACTACTAGAGACATTCTGGCAGTTGTTTCCTTCATCAGCTTTAGACCAAGTTCCAAATTACTCCCTGACTGGATAATGTCATATTATGTAAAAAGATGAAAAATGATTGTGTAACTATACAGATAAGGAGCTATAGGTTAAAATTTTCTCAGGAAGCATACTATTTTGCCAAAAGACCTACAGCAAGTAGCTGATGAAAATATTTCTATCATTTCTCAAGATAGCCATCTTGTTACAATCAACAATCAAGTGTCATGACATCTTGTGCTCATGGTGTATAAAATGGAGTTGAGACTTGGTCCTAATATTTTGTCATCCAGCAGACCATGTGTAATTTTCTGGGGCCCAGTGTGCACTAAGGTAAATCAGCTCCAGAATTTACTCAGTTTCCATGGAGATAAACCTAGAATGAAGATCCTCCTTTAATTTTCTAGTGTTCCTGGATGTTCGATACAGTTGTCACATTTCCCTGATGGCTTTTACAGTTAAATTAATTTTAAATTTTCATTGAAAAATTTTGGATGTTTCATTATATCAGTGAATTATCTTTTCTCATTGACTTAATAGGGTAAATATACTGGCCCCATACACAGTAAAAAGTATGATAATACATATTTTCTGTGAAAAATAACACTATCATTAAAATTAAAATGCAAGGAAAGTAATAAATTAATTCCCAAAGAAAGGTGAAACTAAAATTTCTAGCAAAAAGTTCCTCGACCACACTGTAATTAAAAACCATTTTAGTCATATCTGTCTAGCCATTTCAGATATTCATTCATAATCCTTTGCCTTAGTTTATTCTGGATATTCTTCCACAAATATCTATGTTGTCTTCTCTTCCAACCCCGCTCCACATACCATATATCTAATACTTATAGCCTTATCTATGGTCAGTATCTAATTTGTGATCTTAAAGAATCCTCTTTATACATTTTAATTGTTTGTGCCTGCCTTCCTCTTCCAGTCAGTGATTTTTTTTTCCTGGTACGAGATCACACTTAACTTACTGTCTTTACACTTATTATAATACATGTAATACTTACCACATTTTTTAAAGAAACTAACTGAATGTTTGTTGCAATAAACTAAATACTAGGTTTTGAGGCTACATTTTAAGAAAATTATTGGTCTAACTGGCATCCGGGTGCATGGTGAATCAGTTGCGTATTTCTTCCTAAGTGCCAGTCTGCTAAATTTGGGAGAGATGACTTACCTTTTCCTAGCATAAATAAGCCTATGAAAAAGGCCACCACTTCAAAATTTTCTTGTGATTTTTTTTTTTTTTTGGTACCGGGGATTGAACTCATGGCCACACGCTTGCCAGGCAGGCACTTAAGCCACTGAGCTAAATCCCCGGCCCTTCAAAATTTTCTTATTTCTAAGCCAACTGAGGTGATTATAGGGTAGCCAGAGCTTCCTACATTGAATGCTTTTACTAGAATGAAAACTCTTAGGGAAATTTTCCTATCTCTGTGTATTAAACTAATGAAGGCCCTTGATGACTATTTACTGATGGCTATTCACGCAGTTAGGCCATGAATAGTGACACATTTTTGACCTCTGTGTAGCTGTTTAACTTTATTCAGTTATGCTGCTCCAGGCTGCACTCTTTATTCTAGTTCTAGGTTTTATAAATGTATTTTAAGGTCAGAAACTATCTGAACATGTCAATGAATCAGTGAAAAACTATCTTTCCTTCTGGATAGAGAATTCAAAATATTTAACATTTGGAGTTTGGGTCAACAATGTCATCTTGGTACATGAATGAATATAATTTTGATTGTAATTACTATTGAGGCTGTAAAGAGAAACTTTTTAAAATTAATTTGAAAGAGAGTAAAACAAAAGGGGGCAGTACAGAGCAGATCAGAACAGGACACCATAGGCAACACAGTACTTTACATTAAGACAACTGGACATCAACAGTAGCTAACACCATATTTCTTACTCTGCTATAGTTGAGCATAGTTTCAAATACAATAATATCAAACATAACACAATAGTATAAAGCCATGCATAGATTGAAAGAATTACAGGGCTTTCTGAACCGAATAACAGAAAATGTTCAATGGGTACTATAATATCTCATTCTTGATAAAAAAAAAATTTAGTTTGAACTATCATACATATTCAAATTCCAATAAGACACAATGTGATAGATAGAACCAACAGCAGTAGAACAAAAAAAGCATGGTAGGAATTCTAAGAAGGATGATATTAACTCAGCAATAGCTGCCATAATGTTTTCTTCAAAAGAGCTGTACATATCATCACGTATGATATAGTCAAACAAAACAGGATAACACCATTCCAACTGATGATTGAAAACTTTAAAAGACTTCAAAGCTATGAGATGGGGACTCAGGCTTACCATAAAGTCTTGTATACTCTTATCAAATCTCATACTAGGGAGACTATATGGTATTTAACCTTGTGAGTATGGTTTATTTCGCTTAAGAGAATGGTCTCAAATCATGTCCATTTATTTATAAATATCTCAATGTGATCATTCTTTATACCTGAGTAGTACTCCACTGTATAAAAATGCCACAATTATTTTATCCATTCCTCAGTTGATGGGCACTTAGGTTGTTTCCAAGATCTGGCTATTACAAATTGTGCTGCTATAAACAGGGGTGCGCATACATCACTGTGGTATGATGTTTTCAGTTATTTTGGGAACATGCCTAGAAGAGGAATAGATGGGTCAAATGGGACTTCCAAACCCAGCTTTTTGAGGAATCTCCAGACTGACCTCCACAGTGGTTGCACCAGTCGACACTCCCACCAACAGTGAAGAAGAGTTCCATTTTCCCCACAGCCTCCCCAACACTTGTTGTTGGTAGTGTTGGCTATCTTGGCCATTTTTTCTGGAGTAAGATGGAATCTGAGTGTGGTTTTAATTTGCATTTCTGTCATGACTAATGATGATGAACATTTTTTAATGTATTTATTTGCCATTCGTATTTCTTCATCTGAGAACTGTGTATTCATTTCAGATGCTCATTTTTGGATTGGGTCTTTGAATTTCGAGGGTCTGATTTTTTTCTAATTCTTTATAAGTTCTAGACAGAAGTCCTTTGTCTGAGGCACTGTCCATGAAGATTTTTTCCCAATTTGTGGGTTTTCTTTTCACTCTGCTGGAAACCTCTTTTGACATGCAGAAACTCTTTGATAAGATGTGGTCCCAGTTATTGATTCTGGGAAATACTTCCCCTGTACTTTGGTTCTTGTTCATGAATTCTCTTCCTACCCCTATATTTTTGAGGTTTTTACCTACTTTGTCTGCCAGTAGTTTTAGTGTTTCTGTTTTAATATTTAGATCTTTGATCCATTTAGATTTTAGTTTAGTGTATGGTGATAGAGATGGGTCTAGTTTTAGTCTTCTGCATATGGAAAGCCAATTTTTCCAGCACCATTTGTTAAAGAGACTGTCATTCTTCCATCGAGCATGTTTGGGCCCTTTATCAAAGATAAGGTGGTTGAGTGAGTTTGTGGTTGTGGTTGTATCTTCCAATCTATTTCCCTGATCCTCCGTTCTGTTTCTATTCCAGTACCATACTGACTTTATCACTATAGCTTTGTAGTATAATTTCAAATCAGGGATTGTGATGCCTCCTGCCTTGCCTTTGTTGCTTAGAATTGCCTTTGCTATTCTAGGTCTCTTCTGGTTGCAGATGAATTTTAGGAGTGATTTCTCTAGATCTATGAGGTATGTTAGCGGTATTTTGATTGGGATGGCATTGAATCTGTATAGTAATTTTGGGAGAATGGCCATTTTTATAATGTTTGTTCTTCCTATCCATGAACAGGGGATGAATTTCCATTTTCTGAGGTCCTCTTCGATTTCCTTTTTCAGGGTTTTATAATTTTCACTGTATAGCTCTTTTACTTCTTTTGTGAGATTGATTCCTAAGAATTTCATTTTTTTGGATGCTAGTGTAAAGGGTGAAGTTTCTCTTATTGCTCTCTCAGTCCTTTTGTTTTTATTTTATAGAAATGCTAATGATTTTTGTGTATTGACTTTGTATCCAGCTATCTTGCTGAATTTGTTAATTATATCTAGGTGTCTTTAAATAGAGTCTTGAGGGTCTTCTATGTAAAGTGTCATGTCATCTGCAAATAATGATAATTTAACTTCCTTTTTTCTTATCTTTACTCGTTTTATTTCTCTTTTCTGTCTTATTGCTCTGGCTAGTATTTCCAGTACTATGTTGAATAGCAGTGGTGAGAATGGACATCGTTGTCTTATGCCTGATTTTAAGGTAAAGGCTTTCAGTTTTTGAACATTTAATATGATGCTGGCTGTTGGTTTGCCATAGATGGCCTTTACCATATTGAGATAAAGACCCTTTATTCCAATTCTCTGTAAGGTTCTTATCATGAATGAGTGTTGGACTTTATCAAAAGCTTTTTCTGCATCTATAGAGATGATCATGTGGTTCTTCCTTTTGGCTCTATTGATATGGTGGATTACATTTATTGTGTTGCATATGTTGAACC
>PVJX010019131.1:0-35357 GCA_004027295.1 Dolichotis patagonum
ATATATATATATATGCATGTGCATATAATTATGTTAATGTATATACTGGAACATTGAAATAAATAACTATGAATCCACCATGACATGAAAGAACTTGCACATTACCATTGTTACTTTTCGTACCTAATGTATGTGCCATCTTCCTAGTCTGTGTTTTCATTTCATCCCAATGGTATCACTATCCTGAAATTTGTGTTTGTAATACCCTGCATTTTGTTTTTGTAGTAAATTTGTGTGCTTTTATTCTTCAGCAATATATTATTTCCATTGCATTATTCTTAGGATTTGAAATTATAATGTAATCATATAATTCAGTAGTGCAAATGAATGAATTTCAATGATATAAAACAGCATTCATGAAAAAGCAATTAGTAAGAGATCATATAGAATATAGGACCACTTAAATCTTAATATATATTAATTAATTTTACATGCTTATCTTTTCTACCAGATTATAAGCTCCTTGAAGAACAAATTCATTTTAAACTTATGTCTATAATTTTGATGTCCTCCCAGAGCCTAGAATTTTGTTTAGCACATCACAGGTATTATATATATATACTACCTGTGATGTGCTAAACAAAATTTTATATATATATATATATATATATATATATATATATATATATATAACTTGGACTCATTAATCTATGTCCATTCTGTTTTCTGATGATCTCTTGGATTGTAGTCTTTATGACATTTCCTATTTTTATTTGGCTTCTGATTTAGTCTCCTTCCATGTCTAATATTATTCTATGTAATATATTTTGACATGACACCTATATCCTTCCCTATGTCTAACCTTATATTGTTCTTATTTATCGCTTTGTTGACTAGCCAATAAAAGAAATTCATGATCAATCTGTCCTTTGAGTTACAGAACAATTTTTTTGTCTTTTCTACTGATAATGCTTGATGTATACTAGTATCAAAAATAATTTTTGTTCTAAACAGTTACACTGACTCAAACAACCTAATGATTCAAGTCCTTGATTCTCACTGTGTTAGTTCCCTTAACAATAGGAACAGCAATTCAATGCAATTCTCCTTAGAAATAGCTGAGCTTTTCAAATTAGTAACAGGTTCTGAGAATGATTTTATTGTGTTAGAAGGGATTATTCAGATTGACATTGCAAAACTCACCAACAGCAAGAATTGCTACTGAAATACCACTATCATATACTCCCTCAGTTTCAACCTCAATGCTTCCAGGAACATAGAGATCATTATGTCAAGGCTCCATTATTGAAAGATTCAGGAAACAAGGAAGCCTTGAAAGCTGGACTTCCATTTGAGCTTCTATTTCATTGGGACCTTAACTAAAACTTAAGGTCTAACAGCTTCAGTTTTCTCTTCTATAAGAATATAAAACATCCACCAAAACATTTGCCTTACACATATTGCATCCTCTCAGACTGTTAGGCTGATTTGTTGTACATTTCTTTATCAGAATGGAAACCATTCTCATGTGCAACAGCTTTCATGAGTTTTCCCTTTTAGAGGCTAACCAATCGCTACCTTCCCCTCTCTGGCTTAAATGACATGGTGCCCTCTCTCAGTGATATTCCAATTACACAGTCTTTCTTTCAAAAATTATGGTACTGGGCATTCTTTCATGCCTTCTGCAGACTATGCTTTCATTCTTTTTCTCTCTCTGCCAAATAACTAGTAGTGTTAAGGAAAATCAGGCTCATTATAACTTTTCCACCCCCAACATGGACTGAAAACCTCTTCTATGGCAGTCAGGTGAGGAAAGGAAAGTAAGAAGCTGAAAAAATACACCATAAAGTGTGCAGAACTACAAACTAGGAAACAGATTTAGAATCCAAAATTGTTACCTTTAGACTATATATCCTTGCACAAATCACTTTTACTTTCCTTATTTTTACAATGAAGCTAACATTCTAGGTTTATCCAGAGACTTAAATAAGAAACCCCATTAACATAGTTAGAGGACTCCTAACCATCTTGTAGAGGCTTAAAAGTGTCAGTTATATAATTATTATTTGCTGCACTGCGTACTTGAAGTGAGATAACATCAACAGTATGAATTGAAAATAAGCCAACATATATTCTTATTCAAATTAGTTATTCAAGCTTCCGTTTTTCTAGAGGACCACTTCTTGCTCATATTAACACTTCAAATTGTCCATGAATTATGGGACTCAGTGAATCCTAGAAACTTCTGTCCTATGTTCAAACATAGGACAGAACCTAAGCAGTTTTTGATTGGAGCATCATTTATGAGTATTCTGTTTCTGATATTTCATGATGCTGTTGACATCTTTACAGAGGATACTCACCCTGTCTGATTGGGTCGATCACCAGCAGTAAGCAGACTCAGTACTAACTTCTAGGGATTTTCAGAGAAAAACAAGATGCTACTCCCTCAGGAATACGCTCAGTTGAGGTTAACCCTTGTTAACATAACGTGTGCCTGCTTGCAACATCATTTCCTGTGTCCAACACTTAAATTCTCTCTTTCAGACTCAGCCCCCATAAAACAGATTGTATTAATGTTTAAGGCTTTTTAATATGGGTCATTTGTTAATTTGTCCCACAATGCACTACAGAATATATGCATTTATAGTTGAAAGAAATCGTAAAGTGACATTATTGGCAGGCCTGAATTTCGCTTTTCCATTATTTTGATGATATAGAAGAACATGTATTAGGGCAAATCTGATAATGCTACCTCTGATAAACTGTTTCTGACATATTATTCATTCTTTTTTTTCTTTTCTTTTCTTCTTTTCTTTTGGCTTTGGGAGTTGTGCCTATTTGACAGAAAGTGCTATAACAAATGATCTTATCTTTTTATATTTTCCTTACTCAGATAGAAGCATAGTTCTTGGTCATGCTTCTTGAACCATGAAATAAGGGTAATAATAATAATAATAATTAAAACTAATCTAAAGCCTTTCTGCCAGAATTATAAAGAGTAAATGAGATAAAATATTTCAAAGCATCAATCAGTTAGAGATATTAATAGTTATGTCCTAGGCAGATAGTTACACATATGTCACACTGGTCTCCCTTTCTAACTTCTTGCATTTAATCTTCTGGAGAACTGAAAACTGGATTTTTGTATCATTGGTGCATATTATCCCACATATAAAGTTTCTGCTTAGCTAACTATATTATTTGATATGGGTCAAATATGAATATTAAACTATATTATCTTAGTTTTACTCAAATATCAAGGAAAAAACTTTTGATATCAATAACAAGGTTTTACATAATTTCACTGTACTTACAGATCTAAGAAAATTATTTTTAAAATGCATATCATTGAAATCTTTGTGAACATGACTATTGCTTTATATTATAAATAATAATAAGATAAGCTCTTATATATATGGATGGACTTATATCTTTATCAAAGCTATTGAATCCTGGAGAGAAGCATAAATATCCATTTTTTATAAATAATTGGGGAGCTAAGAGTTTAAGGTTCTTGGTGACATATTTCAACTTCTTGGACTGATTCTTTCTTTCAAGTATAATTTCCTCACAGTGTTGTCCTCTGTGATCTTACAAATTAATTATACATTAATTTCTATAATAAAAAAGATGAGTTTACAGGTTTTCCTTTCATAAGTGTTTTTCTTAACTTCCTCTTTCTTTTTCCTTTATTCTCAGTGTTTCAGCCATTCAGTAACACCCAAAAATCTTCACTTTGTTAAAAGGTTATTTATAAGGTTATTCATAAGTTGACCTAAGCTTTTGATTATCAAAACAATAAAACAAAACAAAAATATGAATCTTAAAGCCAGGCATGGGTGAATGAATCTTAAAGCCAGGCAAGGGTGACATATACCGATTCCCACACTTGAGTGGCTGAGGGAGGAAAATCAATTGAGACCAGGAGATTGAGACTAGACTGGGTAATATAGTGAGTACCCTCCTGAAAGAAATACAGAGAGGGAGGGAGGGAGGGAGAGAGAGAGAGAGAGAGAGAGAGAGAGAGAGAGAGAGAGAGAGAGAGAGAGAGAGAGAGAGAGAGAGAGAGAGAGAGAGAGAGAGAGAGAGAGAGAGAGAGAGAGAGAGAGAGAGAGAGAGAGAGACAGAGAGAGACAGAAAGAGAGAGGGAGAGAGAGAGACAGAGAGACAGAGACAGAGAGAGAGAGAGAGAGAGAGATTCAAATATCTTAAACTCTAGAGGTGATTTTCTTGCCAATCTACAAATGCTATCACATTATCTTACTCCTTTATTGGCTGAAGACCTCATGTTACCATGGTGTTTTATAAGTTGTACTTGTCTGAATATCAGTTTGGGAAATATTTCTTCTAAATACAGGGCTTCAAAGACAAAAAATTTGAAATTGCTACATACCACCTTGGATTCGCACACTCATAAGCCTGTTCACCTCTATTCTTTAGGAAGAGAAGTGGTAATTTTGCCTAATCTCTTTTTCTTAAATGTAGCAACTAATTAATTTCCTTCTGAAATATAACTATCAGAAAACATTTTGGAAACACCATAACAAATGATGACTTTAGGAACTCTGCCTTAGTTATACTTTCATTTCTATTGCCTAGATATTTCTCCAGTATGAACAGAACACGTGATTTTTACTCTTAGTCTTTTTTCCTGAATGAAGGCAAAGGCTTGTGCCGTGTGTTATGTGTCCCTTACTTATGCTATTGTTCTTTATTTAACATCATGCTCTTCATCTCTTGTGCATCTCAACACTTTGCTTCCTACATCAACATCTTCATTATGTAGCCCTGATAAGACTTCCATTTACTCTTGCAGCACTTACCATTTGATTGGAAAATTCCTTTGTTGACTAACCCTCAAAGGCCTCCTTTTCCCATGAACCCAACTCCTCATGCAATTACATTTGCGCTCTCTCTCTCTCTCTCTCTCTCTCTCTCTCTTCTTAGCTTCCTCTAAAAGCCTAGATAAACCCTGGCTTTTCCATAGTCCATTCCAATTTCAAACGAGGGAGTCATCTCTGTTCTATCTCTGCACTCACATACTGGTACACTTGATACTTGTGAAAATTAGCATTTTTATATCTGCATCTATATCTGTATCCACACTTATTATGCATGACATTTCATAATTCTTTAATTCTTTCTTGCAGAGGACATTTTTGTACATCAGAGTTGTTTGACAGTATCTGTCTCTACTCACCAGATTACAGTACCTGTCCTCAATGTTGACTAAAAAAAAAATCTTCAGAAATTATCCAGTGTCAACTGGAAGATGAAATCCACCCCATCTTTTTTGAAAATCTCTAAATTGCTACACATACTCATATCTATATCTATCTATATCTATATCTATATCTATATCTATATCTATATCTATATCTATATATAGGTTCATTTGAACTAAGAAGTAAGCTTGATTGGTTTTCACCCACTTTAGGTACCAGGCTCAAAAATCTGTTATGTAATTTAGCTTTTAGTTGTATCCTCCAGAGGTATTAAGAACACTATTTTAGACAAAAGGGAGGTATATGTCAGCTAGAAAAATATAATAAAATCCAAAATGACACATGCACATTTCCTTGTACCATGTTACCTAAAGTTTTCTGAGTGTAAGATATCTGTTGCTTTCATCTTTCTACCCCCACAGGGCCTATGAGGGAGTAGTTGTATAATAATATTTTAAAATGGTGAAACTTATGAATATTCTTAGACTTATTCTATGAGCATACACTCCATCTGGGCTGAACGTTTTCCAGATTTGCATTACCTCTGAATTGCCTACTTATTCCTTAACCTCGATATCCTTATATTAGACATGTAAATTGAATGTAATTGTATTACTTAAGTACATTATATAATAATATAATTGTGTTAATCTTTGTATCTGCCTTCAAGTTTTGGCATCAGCGTGTAATGGAAATGAATGAGCTTTCAGAATCTGAAAGATGTTCAATTTAAATTCTGACTCCATGCCCAACTGTGTGGCCCTTACTTCAAAAACAGTGTTTCTAGGACTGATGCAAAGAATACAGAGAGGAAAACTAGATCATTGACTATCTAGAGATTTATACTCTGTGAGCAGGAACAAAAGTTGAAAAGATATTGCTTCAAATAGAGAGATTTAGCATTAAACACATATAAAATATACCGGAATGGCACAGAAGAGGGAAGTGTGACCTATAACGAAAGAGGAGAGGAGAAATTTCCAGGATGAGCAAATACAAGTATTTTCAGCTTCCTGAGTCTCAATTTCATTACCTGTAAAATAGGGATAATTACCCCTGCTTCACAGGATTGTCATGAGCATTTTCTGAGACAGGACTATAACATTTATTATGGTTTCTGGACAGATGAAGATTTATGAAAAACATTGTCTTCAAAGAGCAAGGAAATGCACACATATCATATATCTTTATATATTGTAATGCCATAGGAAACTAGAGTAGGAGTATTTGTCATAGGTTACAGTGTTAGCTGACTTTCGTCTCAGACGTGCAAGGAAAATCTTCAAATTTTTGTATATCATAAATTCCTGAAGGAAGACGCGTGAACCTTTGCATTCTACTTCAAAAGTGTTGTACAAATACTTTTAACAGACAAAGAAGGCATCTTCTTCACCAGCCTGTTATGACCTTCTTCCATTTTGCTTAAAGAAGAAAGAAAAGAAAAAAACCCTACATAAATACTGCACAGCCTGAACATCCCGAGGGATCTACTTTCTGTTCTCCTCAGTGACAGTAAATACCAGAACAGAATGGAAACAGTGAAAAGTCAAATCAAATCCCAACTACGTACACATCCTTCTGAGCCTCTCTAGAAAATTCTAAAGACTGACTTCTCTGTTATTCAAACTCATTTACCAACTGCCCTCTGAGACTTGCAACTCAGACCACGTTCAGCATCTTTATCCCCAAATGTCTTTTGTCATCAAGATAAGTCTTTATTTCTTTTCATAAAGTGACAGCATAGATAGGAGTAGATGAAGAATCTTTCCCCACTGAGCTTCAAATAACTCACTTCTTAAGCACCTCCGTAATTCTCACTGTGACCATGAGGCTGTGAAGTCTCGTTACCCCTGACCTTGATCATCCTCAGCTTCTATTACCCATAAGGAAGAAAGGTCAGTTGCTAACATTATTTCATTCAACCAACATCTGCTGAGCACCTGCCAGGTGCCAGGTGTGGTGCTTGGCTGTGGAGACACATCAAGGATTTATTCACTCAAGGAATAACAAGGGAATGTGATCTATTTTTTAAAATTCCCATGGGCTTATTCTCTTCTTTTAGGAAAATGGTCAAAATGGTATAGTGAAAACATATTTAGTAAATTTCATATTTTCTTTACCTCTTCAACTCTTAAGTAGTCTTAAGTGGTCTCATAATGTAGACTCCAGAGTGTTGCAATGTGACTGCACTGTGTATGTCTGAGAATATCTTGAACTAAAATTCACTTGAAATAATTTCTACTGTTAGTGAAAGGATCTGTCTGCAATTTATGCTTCCTAGTTTATGTTTCAAAACAAACGGAAACACCTACTTCAAGTGCAAATGGACTTTATATGTCATGATTAGTGGAGACAGCTTGCAAGTGACCTCACGTCTCAAGGGGAGATTATTTTTCAGGGATGTTCAATGGCTCCTGTTAGATGGCTTCTGCATACACACAAACCCATACAGTATAGGTCACTCTTTGTGTCCATCTTTTTGCCTTACACAGTACTGAGCCTTTGATGAATAAGTTTTGTAACTTAAGGACAATTATTGAATTATTTGTTTCGAAAGGGCCAAGTTTTTCAGTTTGCAATGTTCATAGGCATTGAAGAATAACCTTAAATCTGATTTGAAATACCAATGTTTAGCATATCAGATTTGGGGTGATGACCAACAGAGGCAGTTGGAGTTTGATCAACCCATAGAACCCGGAATGGAAGAAGTACTAATCAATATTTAAATAGTTGATCAGGATAACTTCAAAGAATAAGAGTGCTATGAAGACAATAAAATAGGACACTGTGATAAGAATTTTACCTTATTTAAGATATAAAGTCAGTAGAGAACAATGTCAGATGACTGAGACATGAAGGAAATAATTCTGTCTCTGGCATTGAAATTATTTCTTTTAACATCTAACATTGTCTTCCTATCTCTGCTGACATCTCTGTCTTTCCTCTAAATCCCTAATTTCTCTTCTGGTGAATGAAAAAATAGACAACCCTAACCTTTAATTCTAGCATGGGCACTCTCAAACCTAAACTATCGATTTCATTGTCCCTCAGTTATCTTTCATGTAAATAAAAAGATTCCTGAAAGATTTTAGATCTAAAAGCATTTGCATCATCATCTGTATTCATATATATATATATATATATATATATATATATATATATACACAATAAATATATAACACGGTGCTTGGCACAAAATATACATGCAGTAAATACTTTATTCTCTATAAGGAACTCTGGCTTTAATTTCAAACAAATCACACTCTAAAATCAAGATGAAAATAGAGAATATAAAAATTTGAAAATGTGTAATTTACTGAAAGCACAAGAACCATTAATTGTCAGTGATGGTTCTCATTAAAGTAGCAGCATATGTCACTATTATAAGGGTGTTTGCCATGAGCTCCTGAGAGGTCTATTAACAATAAAATCCTATTATTCCAGATGTTTCACATCCATGTAATACGCCCACAATAATTAATTTCATATGGGCTAAATTCATAAATTTAGAAAACTAGAAGACATGTTATTCACTGTAGAAGGCATCTCATATTCTATTTATAATCAGACTGAAATGTTTAAAAATGCCACTAATTATAGGGAAACCCACTATCATTTTTCTTTATCTGTGGAATGGACTTCGAATTTGTAAATAATCCATTACCATTATAAAGGCAGCATCTGAGCAAACAAAGGGAAGAGAAAGTGGCTGCCACATCTGCTGCTGCAGCCACACCTCCTCAGTGGCTGGCTTGCTGTGGCCTGCTCCTGCCCAGCCCCTGGCCTTGGCCAAAATCCTGCTTTGTCTCAGGAGCCGTGATACATGCTACGTGCTTTACGTGGATTATGATTCATCTTCTCAAAATTCTTGGTGGTTATTTTCCCCTTGTACAAAGTCTGCCCTTTGTGAGGATGCAGGTTCAAAGAAAGTAAATATCTCATCCAAGGTAACAGCTCCTAAAGGGAGGAGACAGTATTTGAAATCACTTTGATAACTCCAAAGCCTGATCTCTGCCTGCATTACCAGGATCCCTGTCCAGGGCAGCAATAAAAGATTTTATTGCTGTGCACTTAACCCAGCCTTTCATCCTGCCATGGGGAAATACAGGGGGATTCTGCAATACAGAGTCTGAAGGTCAACTACTGCAACTGACATTCAATGCCAGGATCCCTTTCTGGAAGGCTTGACCATGAAACGATCACACACAATTCATTAATCAGTCTATCTCTCGAAGGCAAAAATTCATCTTCTTTTATATTCCTAGCACTGGCCATGCCCTCTGGTATGTAGAATCAATGTTTATTAAATGAATATTTATCACATTTTTGGAGAGCACACAGTTTGGGCTATAAAAGGACAGTAATTCAACAGGTAGCATTTCTAGTTTATAGTGTTAGGAACGAAATGTGACTAACTATAGTATCTGGAAGAATTCATCTTTTGCTTTTGAACTGGAAAATGAAGTCTGCTGGAACAGAAATACAATCATGTAAGTAACAGCTATGCTAATAATTAACACTTACTGAGTACCAGCTATATGTCAGTCATTATGCTAAGATCTTGGAATTATAAACATAATTTATTCTCATAACACTATGAGATAAATTCTATTATTATTCATGGACACAGATCACTTAAGAAAAGCTATGCCATTAGGAAGAAATAGATCTGTGATTGAAGTAGTCTATGTGACCCCAGAAACCTTGTGTTACCACTATAGTTCATGCCCTTTATGAATTTAAGTTATTTATTTAATGAGACACTATGGAATTGTGACTTATCTCATCTATTTGTAGTTTTTCTAATAAATATTCCTATACCATGTGAAAATTAGCTAGAGACAAGCTGATTTGTACTTCGCTTTACAAATCAGCAAAAATCAGAATTATGGAAGGCATCACCAAAAGTAGCTTGATTGACTGGAGATCACAGAGTTAAAAGATCTGACATGGGCTATATCAGCTTTCATCTTGAACTGAATCATGATTGGTGACAGTGTAAATATAATGGTTTGGAGCTTTTGCTTCTCAGTAAAATGGAGCTAAGTTCAAGTTCAGCTCTGTGGCTTACTCAATGACACCTAGGCTGTCTCATGAATTCAAATCCCTTACACATAAAATGTTCCTGGTTATCACAACTGCTTATGTGAAAAGATATCAGGATAAATGAACAGGGCTATACATGTAAATTGTTAGTGTAATGTGTGGAGTTTACTCTAATGTGCATGTAAGGATCTTGTCACTTATAGTCCCCCTGTTACTGATGAGAGTTATAAGTTCTGAGATATGAAGTAGATGCCCAATAAACTTTGTATAATGAATAAAGGCACACATGAACAAATGAATAGAATTTATAGTGGACAGCAGTCATACATGTTGAAAAAGCTCCCCTTTATCTTATTACCAAGTGGCGGCATCAAAGGAAGACACATATTTTTTTTAGCCATTTAGCAATATTAGCTTATGTATTACAGAGCCCATCCCACCAGACCTATTTCCAGTGCCCACACTAATCATTCCTCTATTCAGAGCAGGTTTACCACCCAGCCATGAGTGAAGAATGTCACAGTGGCAGGGATATATCCCTCCTAACTTCATAGATAATCAAAAGTAAGTTGAATGAAAATGAATGTAAACAAATAATTAAGGCATCCATCTTCCACTTTTGGGTTTGTAATACTTTCCAGAAAGTAGCTTCTAGCAACTGTCACCGTTTTGTTTATTTGACTTCATACATGTTGCTGAGGCTTTACATACATGTGATGATGTTCTTCTCACCTCCTCCTGCTTCGGTGACCTGGGTGTGAGTACCTCCCTTTCATGATGAAGAAACTGACACTCGAATCATTCACGTGAATTAACCCAAATTACATGACCACAAGGAACAGAGAAAGAATTTCATCACAATTTTTTTCTCACTTAAACCCCTACCATGACTTATCTCTGTCCCCAAATAAAATCTAAGCCCCTTACTGTGAACACCTGGCTCCTCCAAACTTGTTTCACAACACTCTCCCCATTTTGATCCCTGGCCTGGGGTTCTCTGCAGTGGAAGGTTCTCAGCTCTCTCCCACTTCAGATCCAGGGAAGACACAGGCTTCCTACCAGCACATGCATCTGGGGGCCCATCCACAGACAGCGGGGGCAGCGCCTGCAGAAGCTGTGGAAAATTCTGTTCTAGGATTCTGTTGAGTTACCTTTATTTCCAAATTTTGGACTATTGAGGACTACTAAGATAATCTAGAAGGTAACTAAGAGATAATAAAACCTATGGTAATTTTTTTGAAAATACTCATGTAAAATGGAGTACTTCTCAATGATAAAGTAGAACATACTGGGGACTTTCATAGGTAAATGGATACAACCCAAGACCACACTCATAAGTGAAATAAATCAGACCTATGTGTGTAAATATCATATTGTCTCACTGGGGTGAGAAACTGAACAAGCAAATAAGATCCAAGATATACAATAAATATTGTAAATTGGGAAGAAACTATTCAAAAAGCAAGACAAACTGTGATGGGGGAAAGGGAAAAGGAAGAAAGTGAATAAGAAAGAAATACATTTATCACACAATAATTAAGATACTTACAATGCTAATTTCTCTTAGTTCATTTAAAGGAAGGTTTTGTGCTAATATTGTTTGGACAAGATATTATGCCTATATCTTGATCTCTGAATACTATAAAGACAATAATACATAATATATTAATTATTGTAACTGTCCTAATAACCTTGTGAAACTATTGTTATTTTTATCTTTTTCCTCTTTAAAATTATATATATATATATATATATATATATATATCTCACAGGATACTAACATATATATATATATATATATATACAGATACTAATTAAAATACTTATTAAAAATTAATAATAAGATCTGTAAAGAAAAAAAGAAAAATTTTATGTAATGAATCAGGGAAGCAAATTAACATTATTCAGCTCATGATAAGTGATGCTTTCTTGACTTTAAATTTGTGGCCCATTAGAAGAATATTGGTTTGCTGAGATAAAAATAGCCCACATACATGTTACAGATTTTAAAATGCAAATTCATGTTTAAACTAAGGTTTACTTCGTTCTACTACTCATAACATTTCCTTTCCAAATGGATGACTTGAAGCTAAGTTTTCTCAGCTAGGTCTATTTTAATTTTTCACTAACAACAAGAGTGCTGAAGAATAAAGGAATGAAACCAATAATAGTGAAGAGTAGAAGAGTTGGTCTTGTATCAAAGGACAAAGCTCAGAGAACTGGGAGCTAGAGGGGTCCTGATAAAATACTGTTTTGGAGAGAATACATTATTCCCAAGAATCATGGAAAAATATTGGCTGAATCTCACTTTATGTCTCCGTTGGTTTTAATTTACTGTAAATTATTAAGTCTTATTTAATAAAAAGTACCAGTTTAATTTACCATTTTAATTGTTAAAAATAGTAAAATTTAATTGAATGTGAAAGATTTAACACCCAAAATTGACTTTTTATGAATTTTCTAAGGGTTCATGCTAAGCAAATCCACTGCTTAAGAAATGCGACATGTAGATTAAGCATCAGGTAAAACAATGGAGAAGAAGCAATGTTTGGGTCCAGAATAAAAGCACTGAGGTCAAGATTCACCTTAAACATTTCCTAAGTGATGTGGGAACATTTCAGAATCTGCTTTTTATTTTAATGAACTTGCAAACCAAGTTTGTGAATTTCTAATATTATTTGCACAGTCTGTTGTAATAAAAAGAAGTAGAAAATATATGAATATTTTCTACCAAATGTTGAAATTTACTGTGTTTATGCATGCTGCAAAAAGAATCTAGGAGTGAATAATCCCATCAATAATTTGAGATCATATTAAGTAGTCTCATCAGTGCACACTTATTGGTATTGGTATTTGTACTTCAGAAACAATTAATTTATTCCCTATATGAATTCTAATTGTGCTTTACATTGCTCTCCCAGAATATAGAGCCACTATTGTTTAATGCTAATGCTCTTTTAAAATTACTAGCATGCATCATAATAGTAATAATAATAACCTATGCTACTGTCACCTGATCACATCAAGATTTTGTGCTTGTTTAATCCCTTTTAATAAACAATGGTATGGCTTAAATCACAAAACGTTTCATTTTATATTTCTTTGGCAAGAAAAAAATTGTCTTCATCCTCACTTTTTTAGAATTACCACATGCTTCCCTTGTCATACTATTTAATTTTGGGAATTTCATAAATTGTTTCTTCCCTTGTGCCCACACATCAAAGGAGATATTTTGTTTGATTGACTCAGTTAATATTCTTATATAACCTGTTAAATTTAAAACTGCCACTAAAAGGCAAATTATGATTTCTTTAGTAGTAGCTTTGGTTTCAAAACTGAATAAAATCTGCCAACATTCAAGGCTTATAGGCTATAAAATAAGTATTTATAAAAAGCACAATGTGGGTTTGGCTGTCGACAATAGAAAGTTTCTCGGATATGCACCACCTTTCTTGGTCTCTTACATATAGAACAGACATTGCTGATCATTTTTGAACCTGCAAAGTTTAGTTTTCATTGTCCTCACACAGAGCTTGGGTCATACAATGATTATGACTAACTCATGAAATAAAGTACATCTCCCTTCATAGACTTAGGAATATAATAATTCATATGACAGGAAAACCATTATAAGATGATGATGATGTATTTATTTTGAAAAATATACAGTAGATGTCTTGATTGGTGATAAGAAAATGAGCCAAAGATACTGAAATAAATGTCCGTCACTATTTCAATAGAGTTTAGCTTCATAAGAGAACCTAGTAGTAGCTTTAGAATACACACCTACATCCCTATTTTCTAGGCAGTCCTTCCCTTCTTGAAAGGTCCAAATGGGCTATATATTATGAAAAAATAGTTTTAACAATTTTGGAGACAGGTCTATTGAATAACTGGAACACCATTACAATCTTTATTGTATCTAGGTATGTGTCTGCTTCATACAATGTAACATTTTCTCTTAAACTTATCCTGTCCTAGTAATCACATAAATCCAAACTCTGTTTATTGTTTTCTTTCTCTTTTTTTGGTTTGCTTGTTTGTTAAATATCATCCCAGAGATGATTTCAAATCTAGAATCACCTGATCATGAGACTTCTATATAAAGCTTTATCGCCAATTTTTATTCATTTTTTGTATTGCAAGGCACCAAAAAGAAAGGAAAATGTGCATACTAACCTAGTTGAAAAAGATGATGAGAAAAAATTTTCATTAATATGTTAGAAAAGCTTACAAATGCATATGACATAGTTTCCATTTAATCACCTGGGAAGGTCCCTGTCAATTTCTCCACTGCTGGGAACATTTGATTCCTGTCACAGGACCTAGTTTACTCTATGATCTAAAATAATCTTACGTAGATTTGATAAAGTATGTAAAGCATTAGGTAGGTTGGAAGTTCTTAACATCAGATCCAAATTTTATTAAATATTATTTGATCTATATCTTAACAAAACACTGAGTTCATAACTGTTTCTATCCTGTCTGAATAAACTATTCCACTGCCCCAGTTTTTCTAAAATTGACACTAAATCACTCATGCTGTGAGGCTGTTCTGCCCAGGTTCTGTTCATTCATTTAATAATCTCGTCAAATACATCTGTAACTTAGAACGATTATTAAATATTTTTATATATTTTATACAGAATAAATTAAAACAATCATATCGCTTATGATCAACCAGTAAGAAATATAATTCACAATGTATATTTGAACAGAGTGTCATAGAATCACAGACAGGGATACAATTAATGCTAGTTCAGGAAGTGAGGAAAAATGTATCAGTTACAAGAAACTTGGGTTATGTTTTGAAGGAGGGAGTGATGTATAGTAGTTAGAGAAATCAGCATGTATAAAATCACTGGGAAGCACTAATGGATGGCAGTGGGATGATGGCAATCCTATGACAAAAACCACTCTACTGAGGTAGGGTGGGACCACATTTTGTAAGGTCTTTGATATCGTACCAGATTTTGGGGATGTGTTTGTGCAAGTACCAACTCTGCATAAGGTATATGAGCATTATATACTGTAAATATGCACTAATAACTATTATGAAAGAAAGAAAAAGATATTGTTTTATGATTCCAAGCAAGAAGTACATTAGGAATTCTTGGATAAGTGTATTGAAAGCCGTATTTCTCTTGCCACAGATGCTGAATCAGCATTCCTAGGGGTGCATACAGTACATTTTTAAGGGGTCCCTAGTGACACTGATCAGTATTTGTGTTGGGAATCATTTGAACAGGTCATATTGTATCCACAATCTAGTTCTGTCATGGCTGAGGTTTTAGCTTTCTCTTACCAGTTCCCTTCAGGGAACAGCATGATTCCCCCTGTGAACACCACTCTGAAGATACTTATGTGCTCTTCTTCGAAGCTGAAGAGGCCATACAGTTGTCTAGGGAACAAGGAGAGGAAGAATCTAGTAGTCCTGAGATCTGGTTGATAATTTTACCTTTTCCCTTTGTCCTTTCCTAATGAGGGGAGTCATATTCATCAAATCACCTCAGTGTGCCTTGGGAAATTAATAACTCAAACTTATGAGTGGTCAGTAATGCACACTAGAATTTCTTCCTCCATAGTATATTTTTCTTTGTAATATCAATGTTTATCATAATGCCATTTTTAACTAAAAGGTGAAAGTCCTTTCAAGTTATGAATGTTAATTTATTGCCTTGGTATACTAGCAGCTAACACAGACCCCACTACTTAGTAGATATTAAGGAGAAAATTTGAGGGGGTACCAGGGATCAAACTCACAACCTCATGCTTGCCAGGCAGGTGTGCTTATGCCACTGAGCTAAATCCCCTGCCAAATATTTATTTATTGAATGAGTGAATTAATTCCAATAATTGCAATCACTCAAGCAGTTTAATCCTTAGTTTTTCATGACTTGCCCACCTAACCTATACCAACACAAGGAAAGAAACTATGCCTTCTACTTTCTAACCCAGAGTCCAAAATGGAGAAAGTACTTCATAGACACTGAATAAATAACATAATTTTAATAGAGTTCTTCATCCTTGTTGAATTAAATGTCAAATCAAGCCAAAGGTTCTTTTTCATTCCTAGCCTAGAAAGACTGCATTCAGACACAAGATTTTAAAAACTGACCAAATTTTTTCTTCAAGACCTTTGCTCTAGTTGGGATTCTGAGGATTTTCTAAGCTAGATTCACTCCAACACATTTTTTAAAAAGGTCTGAGTTGTGCAAAAAGTAATGATTTCAGTGTCTATAGAAAGATATACAGGACAAGAAGACTCATGAATGATATAGAAGTTACAGTGACCACAGAACTCCATGGCCCTAAGGCAGGAAAACTCATATCCAGCCTTTTCAAGCATGGTTTTATTTCAAATAGCATTGATGGTCTTAACCATCTAGAAATATGTAATTAGGTCATATCAACTTCATGATCTTTCCTTTACTGTAAATGTTTGCAGTACATATTGTTTGTATCCCTTATGTAGAATTGGTGCATACACATAACATACTGTAATTCCCTTTTCATTCTCTTTTCCTCCTCTCCCTCTCATCTTCCTCCATGTCTTAGTAGCGATCCCTTTTGAGCAAGATCAATCTCCCTACTTACACTAACTTCTGCTTTGATTATATTTATCAGATGATGACATACTGCCTCAAGGTGAGGAAATGGTTTCTTTCTAGAATCTAACAGAATCCATTTAACAACAACCTCACCTACTCAATATAAGACCCTAAAGGATTATTTTTCTTGTCAGAGCTGGGAAGACTTGAAAAGAGGCATAAGAATCACTGGATGATGTCTTCATTCAGGATGATATGGAAAATACCATAAACTTGGTTGATTAAAGAATAAACATTTATTTATCACAGCACTAGAAGCTAAAAGTTCAAGGTCAATGCACCAGCAGATGTGGATCCCGAAGAGGGGTCTCTTTCTTGCTTATAGATGGTACATTCTTGCTATAGCCTCACATTGAAAAGAGATAGAGACAGAGAATAAGGGAGTTCTTTTCTCTCCTTTTCCTTACAAGGGCACTAATACCATTATGTACACATTGTTCTCAAGTCCTCATCTAAACTTAAGTCTCTATCAAAACCCACCACACTGAAAGCGATGGCTTCACTGTATAAATTTGGTGGACATGGAAAGTTGGATGCTCCACAGGCATTCAGTCCATAGTAGATAGGCTTGTCAAGGAGGTACCAATAAAGATTAACTAGAGAGATTTCCCCAGAACAACTTAAGCATGAGAAGCATCTTCACATTTAGAGTATAGAGTCCGGACATATTAAGCATATATCATATTTTATAAGTTATCAAACATTTAGTGCCGGAGAAATGCTAAATCTCTGCTCAAACATTCATGAATCCACAAATTATTTATTGAATACCTTCTACATATCACAGTAAACAAAACAGCAATACATATCACCAGAATTTACTCTAGTATAATCTAAGTAACAGCTAATTGTGATGAGGAACAGCTAAATAATAACTGAGACTACATCGCCAGTCCAGGACAGTGATGACACACCTTTTAGAGACCAAGTGCATAAACTGTAACCAAAACCCATATATGTATAGCAAAGTGTCAATACTGCAATTAAATATGAATACTGAAGTTTTAGTTTAGAAAAAAGAATAACTGTAATCCAGTGCTTGGCTGCCTGGGTGACTTGGCTTGAATGCCCAGGCCAAGGGCTCTGAATGCCCACTTCAGCAAATGTTCCATAGGGTCACTCTCCTGGCCTCAGAGGACAACAGTCAATGCTTCGTGATGTGGGAGGAGCTACAGTTGGGTTCATGCTTAAAGAATGCTTTGTAAAGTAAATGGTTTCTATGCTAAAGCATGAAGAACAAGTCGAATGATTGGCAAATGTCTACAAGTCACTGTGGGTGAAAATCTAAAGATGCAGGAATCTATATCAATTTATGTGAACTGAAAATAGTTCAGGATTGCTACAATAATAAAAATATAGTATTGTGTGGGAGAGGAAGAGACAAAGAAGGATGAAGAGAAAGAGCATTTTGAAGGGACCATCACACAGTGCTCTGAAGGGTGTACTTCCTCCACAGGGCACCAGAAAGCTATTTAAGTTTTAGTCTCCTGTGCAATGCGAAGGTACTAGAGTGCTTTTTAACTCTTCTGGCAGCCCAGTGTCAGTGGGATAACAAACAGGAGGTTTTGATTTAAGTTTCAGTGGTCCAAGTGAGAGACAGTGGCTTGACGATACTGGGTTCAGAATTGTGGTCATACTAGTTCAAAACTAGTATGTATGCCTTACATTCAGGTACTAGAAAGGACCAGACGAAATGATTAAGAAATAAAGGAGAGAAAACTAGGACAGTCTGTAGGCTCATGGCTTAATTGCGCTTTATCTGAGAAATGTTAACTCTGTCAAGAAACTGTCCCATTTGCTCCTATATGTAGGCACCATATGCGGGTGGGTAGGAATTATTAACTAGCATTTGAATGTTCAAACCACACTTGAGTATGCCTAAACAGTAGTTTTAGATGTTTTTGTTATTTTGTCAAAATGAGGGGTAGAGAAAGTTGTCAATTTTAATTAACTACATTATTAACTTTTAAAAAGTTCCAAGAAGAAAAAAAAAACTTCAGTGTTATTTATGGAAATGATGATATTGGTTAACTGAAGTTGTTTTAGTGAACAAAACTTATTTTTGCTAACGTCATTTCCCTGATGAGAATATATCTCTGTTTTAATAGATAAGCAGTATAAGAATTTATTCTTCTTGGGATGTGCTGTCTCCCATAGGAGTTCTGTCTATTTAGACTACATCTAAGGAATACCAGAGGGAGATGAGAAACACAGTTTCAGCATTCATAGTGTTACCAAATTTCTGTTTGTTTTGTTTTACATAGAAACACAATGTAAACATAAAATTTAGCCTGTTAAAATTGAGGAAATTTGTTTGAATACCTAAAACAGCATTACAAAGCTGTGAATTCAACCCTGACTCTCCTTGCTATGTGATTTCATGCAAATTCCCTTCCATTTCAAATGCTTTTCTATTCTGAAATGTGAGAACCATACATAGCACTGTGCATCAGAAGAAACAAAGTCTGGAATGTTCTTTAACCTATCATCATAATTTGCAGTGTTCCTACTATTCCTTTTGAGTAGAGGTCAGAGTCCACACATTTGAAAGGCAAAGAGAGTGAACAATAATTTATCTGTGAACACAGTGGAATTTTGATAAGAAAATTCAGTGTTTCTTTTTTCCTCCAGGTTAGAAAAACTGCCCAGCACCTCTGTGGTTATCACATCAAGGTTATCAGACTGGGAAGAGCAGAAGTATGAAATTTTGGAAAGCATCCCCTGTTTTTGTGCAGTGGATTTCACTGTAAAATGAAGAACAAGCTCTCTTAAGCAAGCTTTAAAAAATATGTTTAATGTCTTTTAAATTTCCTTCATAGAAATGTAGAATACCTCCAAAGTGTCAATCTGTCTTGTTTTCCAGTTAACTTAGAAAAAAATGATAATGAACTTGCATTTAACAAGTGCCTTACTCAGAGTAAGGATAATTAGATTTGGGAAAAATCCATTAGGATATCTAATTTCATCTCTCTGACTAGAGAGGGCTATTACTCCTGCAAGTTCCCTGTAACTGTGACCTGGCTACTTTTTAATATATCAATGAAAGAAACATTTACTCTGTTCTTGCATTATTTAATTTCAGGCTTCACAGAAATGAATATCCAACTAGGAATCAAGGCACATAGGTTCAGTTCTTGATTTTGTTGTTTACCTGCCACTTCGAGCCAAGTATTTGGGCTTTCTCAGCCCCCAATTAAGGAAATAGTGTAAATTACTGTATCACAACATTGTGGTGAGAGTCAAGTAAGAAAACACATATAAACTGCCGGATACAGATCTTACAGCATTAGAGATACCTGGGAAATAGAATTTATCACTTTAACAATTTTCTCTACTAACCACTCCCTTATCTCTCCTTCATGTATGACACCCTTTTTTGGGGCTTATTTCTTGAGGTCAACGTAGTTTTTAAACTTTGGGAAGGATCTTGTAGCTTTCCTTCTTTCTAGGTTGCCATGTGCTATGGTTAAGTTCTAAAAGCTTCATGTTTATGGAAGGTGATTAGACTCTTAAGGCACCATACTCATTATGGGTTCATCTGCTGCTGAGTTCAGTAGCTAAGTGTGCTGTCAAGCACTGGGGCCTGGTCGGAGCTGAGTCACTGGGAGCAGGAATTGGAAGGGTGCACTCTTGTCTTTGGCTCCTCTCTTACCTCTGTGTGCATTCTGGATGCCTCAGTTTGAGTATGTTTTCTTCTGGTATGCTCCTTTGTTGTCCTATCCTGGTTTGGACTCAGTGGATCACAGGATAAAACGATGCACCAAAATAAGTTGTAGGTGTCAAGTACTATGTCTCAACAATGAGAAAGCACCTAAAATTCCATGTGTATTAGTTTCTAAGGAAGATCATAACAAAGTACAACACAAAGCACAACACAGCCACATTCACAGTTCTGAGACTGATAGTCTGAAATCAGGGTGTCCCCAAGACCGTGTTCCCTCTAATGGTTCTCAGGGAGGATCGTCCTCCCTTGCCAAGTACTGGGTCTTGATGTGTTCACCAATCTTGCAATTCACGTGTTGTTGCTATTTCACTCCCATCTCTGGCCTCATCCCCACATGGGTGGTTTCTCTGCATGCATGGTTTTGTTATGCATTTATCTTCTTTTAATGATTTCAGTCAACAGATTTAAGGCTGATTCAAAACTAATCTGAACTAGATATTATCTGTAAATTCTATTTTCATACAGGAACCCATTAAGGGATTCTGGGCAAGCATGCATTTTTCAGGGACAACATTTATCTTGAGTATTCTTAACAGACTTCTGAATTTAGCACCTATTTCCATTTTAAAATGTAAAGCAGATGCTAGTAAGTCATCACCCGGATAATGTGAATCCGGTCATTATAAATGTTTTGTTAGTTTCATGAGATTAAGAAAATTATTACCTTTCACATTCCATTGTTTTTATGTTTCTCTGAAAGTTCTGCATATAGGAGAAAGAACAAGAAAAGGATGAGAAATCATTGTATAAAGATAGAAGAGAGGTTTAGAATGTAAAAATACTGTAAATGTGTTAATTATCTCTGTACCATTCTATAACTTTGGGAATGTGAGGACATCACATAAGCCCCTGACACTCTGTAGTTCTGCTAAGTGTCCTAAGCAACTCATTTTCTGTATGTCTAATATTCTTACAAGTAAACTAGAGGACTAAAATAAATAGTGTCTTGTACAAGACAGGGTTATTGAGGGGCAAACTGGGATGAAAAACAGGAACATAATTCTGAAAGTAAGTGAATATATATATATATATATATATATATATATATATATATATATATATGCATGAATCATGCTGAAGAGTGTTGCTGTTGAATGTTAGACTGCAAACAATTTTAAAGTTAGTCCCATGCTTAGTCTCATGCTTATTCTTCTTTCCTTTCTCTTTACCCTTTTGTCCAGAACAGCCTATTTGTGCCAATGTTACAAGTTTCTTGTAAGCACTCAATTTATATGAAACCAGACTGAAGCTCCAGATCTTGCATTTTAAATAAATCTGTAGATTTATTTATTTAGAATTCACCCCCAGTGACTTCCTTATTGTGTATGTAATCTGTGATGTCCCTTTGTCCTTTTCCAACAAAAGCAGTAGCCAAAGCATTATATGTTTTCAATGAATACTGCTCTGAAGTCATTGCTTTCTGTTGACTTTCTTTTATTTTATTTTAAAGAGAATGAAACAAAAGCTTACAGAAAAAAACAAATCAGGACAGAACAAGGTAAACAACACAGCACTTCACAAAAAGACAACCAAATATTAACAGTAGCTACCATAATGTCCCTTTCTTTGAAGTAGCTGGGCATACCTTCACACATAATAGTATCAAACATAACAAAATAGTATAAAACCATTCACAAGAATGAAAGTATTACAGGACATTTAAAACCAAGTATCAGAAAATGAACAATGGCTTCTATAATACCTCATTTTCCATAAAAAATTTGTTTATACAATCACACATATTAAAATGCAATAAGACACATCATGATAGAACCAATGGAAATAGCAGAACAAAAGCATGGTAGGACTTCAAAGCAAGATGATAGTAAATCAGCAATGACTTCCATAATGCTTTGTTTTCTTCAAAGTGGCTGTTCAAAATCAAACAAAACAGAATAAAAGTATTCTAGCCACTGAATGAAAACATTATAAGGCTTCAAAGAAATATAATAGGGAACCATGATTACCATAAAATCTTAATGTACTCTTCTCATTTCTTATAATAGGGAGACTATACAATATTTATACCTGTGAGTTTGATTTATTTCACTTATGAATATGGTCTCAAGTTGTGTCCATTTATTTATAAATATTTAAATATAGTGATTCTTTATAGCTGAGTAGTATTCCATTGTATAAAAACACCACATCTCTTTTTATCCATTTCTATGTTGAGGGGCACTTAGGTTGTTTCTAAGATCTAACTATTATAAAATGGCTGCTATAAACACAGGTGCACATACATCACTGTGGCATGATGTTTTCAGTTTTTCTGGGAATATGCCCAGAAGTGGAATAGCTGGGTCAAATGGGACCTCCAATCCCATTTTCTTAAGGAATCTCCAGACTGACCTCCACAGTGGTTGCACCAGTCTACACTCCCACAAACAGTGCAGAAGAGTTCATTTTTCCCTGCAGCGTTCCAGCATTTGTTGTTGATAATTTTCTTTATCCTGGCCATTCTTTCTGGAGTGAGATGGAATCTCAGTGTAGTTTTAATTTGCATTTCCCTAATAACCAATGATGCTGAACACTTTTTCATGTATTTATTTGCCATTTGCATTTCTTCATCTGAGAATTGTGTATTTATTTTTTTCTTTCAAAAGAACCAACTCTTGGATTCATTGATTTTTTGTATTGTTTTTCTTAGTCTATATTGCATTAATTTGTGCTCTGATCCTTGTAATTTCCTCCCTTCTTTAGGCTTTGGGCTTGACTTGTTCCTCTTTTTCTAGATGTTTGAGGTGCAGCATCAGGTTGTTTATTTGTGTTCATTCTGTTTTCCTGATGTGGGAACTCAGTGCAATAAATTTTCCTTTGAGGACTGCCTTCATTGCATCACACATTGTGGTAAGTTGTATCTGTATTTTCATTTGCTTGTAGATATTGTTTAATTTCTTCCTTAATTTCCTCTGTGACCCACTGATTGTTCAGAGTGTATTATTCAATTTCCATGTGTTTGTGAGACATTTGCGTTTCTTTTATCATTAATTTCTAGTTTCATGGTGCTATGATCCAATAACATGCATGGGATAATTTCAGTTCTTTTGCATACTTAAGTACATTCTGTGGGCTATTATATAGTCTGTTTTAGGGAATGTCCCATGTACTGCTGAGAAGAATGTATATTTTGATCTTGTTGGATAGAATTCTCCATATATATCTATCAAGTTCATTTGTTCACAGATGTGATTCAGTTCTGTTATTTCTTTGCTGATTTTCTGTCTAGTTGATCTGTCCATTTGTGTCAATGGCGAGTTAAGGTCTTCTTTTATAATTGCGTTACTGCTTATTTGAATTTTCATTTCTGTTAATACTTGTTTTGTATAGCTGGGTGCTATGGAATTTTGTCCATATATGTTTAAGATTGTTATCTCTTCCTCTTCTAGTTTTCCCCTGACTAGTATGTAGTGACTTTCTTTATCTCTTTGGATAATTTTTGGTTTTAAGTTCAGATTGTCTGAAAAAAGAATAGCCACCCCTGCTTTTTTTGGGGGGGGGTTCCTGTTGCATGAAATATTGTTTTCCATTCTTTGACTCTCAGTCTATGAATTTCTTTTTGGATTACGTTGGTTTCTTGTAGATTGGTTTCTTGGATGTTGTTTCTTGATCTATCCTGTCAGTCTGTTTCTTTTAATTAGCAAATTGAGGTCATTTACATTAATGATTTTAACTCTTATATATTGGGGTTTTTTTGACATGTTACCTTTCTGCTGTTGATTCTTTACCCTTTCAGTGTGTTTAGTTGTCTGCCTTGCTTAGTGGTTTCTTCCTATGTGTATCTAGGTTGCCTTTCAGTTTTCTTTGTAGGGTTGGTTTGAGGTCATGAAGTTTTTCAGCTGTTCTTTGTCATAGAAGTGTCTTATTTATCCATCCATTTTGAAGGACAGTTTTTCAGGGTACATCAGTCTGGGTTGGAATTAGTTTTCCTTTAGGGTCTGAAATAACTCACTCCATGCTCTTCTTGACTTTATTGCTCATGTTGAGAAGTCTGCTGTGATTCTGATAGGTTTTCCTTTATAGGTGATCTGTCCTTTTCTCTCTAACAGCTTTTAATATTCTGTTCTTATGTTTGATTTCTGGGATGGTGATTATTAAATGTCTGGGTGTTGTTTTATTTTGGTTATGGCTATCTGGCGTTCTATATGCTTCCCTGATCCACATGTCAGTTTCCATTCTCATGTTTGGGAAATTTCCAGCTATTAGTTATATAAATAGCCTCTTGATGCCATTTGTGTTGTTTCTTTCTTTTTCACCTATCCCTGTCAATCTTATGTTGTTTTCTTTGAATCATCTTGCAACTGTTAAATTGTTATTTCATGATTCCTTGTTATTTTTAAAAGATCTTTCCTGTTCACTAGCTGCAATCTTGTCTTCAAGGTCTGAAATTCTATCTTCTGCTTCATTTAGACGGTTTTGCCAACTTTTAGTGGAGTTTTTGATTCCCTGTATATCTCTTTGAATCTGCTTCATGCATTCTGTTTGTTTCTTATATTGTTCATTTAGGGTTTCTATCTTTTTGCATTTTGCGTCTAATTTTTTTAACTGTGTCTTTTTCAGATGTGTTCAGGAGTTCTTTAATTGCCTTTATGATTTCATCTTTTACATGGAAGATTATTTCTGATTTGAGTTCTTTTATTGCTTCCTGGGATTGTTTCTTTATTTCTGTTTAAATCATTTCAGGCATTTCAGGTGTATGGCTTATATTTTCTTCTATCTACATGGTGCCTAGGTTCTGTTGGAATGGGTTGGAGGTTTCAGATTGCATTTGGGCCTTTCATCTTGTCATTTTCCTATATTTCTGGGTTTCAAGCAATGTTGAAAAGCTTCCACCAGGTGTGTTGAAAATCACCTCATGCACCCTTGGCTCCTGGAATTCATGAGTCCTCAGCTCCCCAGATTGAAAGAATGCCACCGGCATATAGAACACCACAGAGTCACAGCCATCATAAATCTATACCCAGACACATAATAATTAAGACCTCAGACATACAAGATAAAAACAGAATACTAAAAGCTGTTAGAGAAAAGACACAAGTTACCTATCTTGGCAAACCCATTAGAATCACAGCAGACTTTTTAGGACAAACCCTCAAGTCAAGACATATTTGGAGTGAGATATTTCAATCCCTGAAAGAAAAGAATTTTCAACCCAGACTGATGTAACCAGAAAAACTTTCATTCAAATTTAATGGAGAAACAAGATACTTCCATGACAAAGAACAACTGAAGAAGTTCATGTCCACAAAACCAACCCAAGAAGGAGTATTGAAGGACATATTAGACAGAGATAGAAATGACCACAATCACCAGAACAACAGAAAGAAACCACCAGGTAGGACAAGCAACTAAATAAGGGGGAAAAGCAGAAAATAAACAATTGGAACATAACATGGCAAAGTCAAACCAGTACATATCAGTGATATCCATAAATGTAAATGGCCTAATTCAACTATCAAAAGAAATAGGTTGACAGAATGGATCAAGAAACATGATCCCACAATATGCTGTATACAAGAAACCCATCTGACCCAAAAGGAAACTCATAGTTTAAAAGTTAAAGGGTGGAAAACAGTGTTCCATGCAACAGGAACCCAGAAAAAAGCAGGGCTAACTATTCTATGTGCAGACAATGTGAACTTCAAACCTAAAATGATTAAAATAGACAAAGAAGATCACTACATATTTGTTAGTGGAAAAAGCAAACAGGAAGAACTAAAAATTATAAATATCTATGCACCAAACACAGGAGCACCCAACCCTAAAAGACAGATACTAATGGACATGAAAAACCAAATACACAAGAAAACAATTATAACAGGGAATCTTAACAGCCCATTGTCACCAAGAGATAGATCAACTAGATAAAAAATCAGCAAAGAAATTGTAGAACTGAATCATAACAGAGGAATTGGACTTAGTAGATGTTTACAGAGTGTTCCACCCAACCACATCAGAATACACATTCTTCTCAGCTGCACATGGGATATTCTCCAAAATAGACCATATATTATCCCATAAAACATTCTTAAGTAAATACAAAGGTACTGAAATTACCCCATGCAAAATATCTGACCATAGCACACTGAAATTGGAAATTAATGGCAAAAAAATTGCAGAACCTGCATAAATACATGGAAATTAAATAACAACCTTTTGAACAACCAGTAGGCTACAGATGAAATTAAATAAGAAGTAAAGAAATATCTAGAATTCAACGAAAATGTGGAAACAAAATACTGTAATCTGTGGGATGCAATGAAAGTGGTCTTAAGAGGAAAATATATAGCAACGAATTGTCATATCAAGAAAACAGAATGAGCACAAATAAACAACCTAATGCTTCATCAAAACCTTCTAGAAAAAGAAGAGCAAGTTAAACCCAAAGCTCATAGAAGAGAGGAAATAGTAAAGATTAGAGCACAAATCAATACAATTGAAACTAAAAAATATATATATATATATAGAATAAATGAATCAAAAAGCAGGTTTTTTGAGAGAATTAAAAAAATTGACAAACCTTTAGCGAACCTTAGAAAGGAAAACAAAGAAAAAAAATCCAAATTCATGCAATAAGTACTAAAAAGGGGGAAAATACTAAAGATCCCAAGGAAATTCAAAAATATCATGAATGCCTACTTTGAAAATCTCTACTCACAGAGGGGAAAACACAGAGGAAATACACAGATTTTCAGAAACCAATGAACTACCAAAGCTCAACCAAGAAGATATAGCAATTTTAAATAATCCAATATCAACTATGGAAATTGAAAACATAATTAAAAAATTATGAACAAAGAAAAGCCCGGGTCCTAATGGATTCACAGCTGAATTATACAAGAAATTTAGAGAAGATTTGATGCCAATACTCCTTAAACTCTTCAATGAAATTTAAAAGAAAGCAATCCTCACTAAATCATTCTTGGAGGCAAGTATTACTCTCATGCCAACACCAGAGAAAGACCCAACCGAAAAGAAGAACTATAGGCCAGTCTCACTAATGAACATGATGCAAACATTCTCAATAAAATACTGGCAAATAGAATGCAGCAAATCATCAAGAAGATTGTACATCATGACCAAGTGGGGTTCATTCCAGGAATGCAGGGATGGTTTAACATACACAAATCAATAAATGTGATACACCACATCAACAGAGCCCAAAACAAAAACCACATGGTCATCTCAATAGATGCAGAAAAAGCTTTCAATAAAGTCCAACACATGTTCATGATAAAAACCCTTCAGAAACTCGGAATACACGGTGTCTACCTCAACCTTATAAAGGCCATCTTTGACAAATGAACAGCCAATATTATACTAAATGGACAAAAACTGAAAGCTTTCACTTTAAAATTGGGAACAAGTGAAGGATGTCCACTATTGCCACTCCTTTTTTAATATAGTTCTGGAAACACAAGCCATAGGAATCAGAGAAGAGAGAGAAATAAGAGGAATAAAGATAGGAAAGGAAGAAGTTAAATTATCACTATTTGAAGATGACCTGATACTCTATGTAGAAGACCCAAAAAACTTCATTAAAAGACTACTAGAGTTAATAAACAAATTTAGCAGTGTAGCTGGCTACAAAGTCGACACTCAAAAATCAATAGCATTCTTGTACACACACAAGAAACTCACTGAGAGAAATTATGCAAATATCACCCTTCAAAATAACATCTAAAAAAATGAAATACCTAGGAGTCAACCTAACTAAGAATGTAAAAGACCTATATGCTGAAAATTATACTATGCTAAAAAAGGAGATTGAAGGGATATTAAAAATGGCATGATATTCCTTGCTCTTGGCTAGGAAGAACCAACATTGTGAAATGGCCATGCTCTCAAAACTGTTATATAGATGTAACACAATCCCAATCAAAATACCACGGACATACCTCACAGATATAGAGAAAACACTCCTAAAATTCATTTGGAAACAGAAGAAACCTAGAATAGCAAAGGCAATTCTGGACAATAAAGGCAAGGCAGGAGGCATCTCAATTCCTGACTTGAAACTGTACTACAAAGCCACAGTGATAAAATCAACATGGTACTGGCAAATAAACAGACCTGAGGATCAGTGGAACAGATTGAAAGATGCAAGTATAAGTACAAAGACACTCAGCCACCTGTTCCACTCGAGAAAGGATAGCTTCTTTAATAAATGGTGTTGGAAAAATTGGCTCTCCACATGCAGAAGACTGAAACTAGATCCATGCCTATCACCATGCACAAAATTAAAGTCTAAATGGATCAAGGACCTAAACATTAAAACTGAAACACTAAATCTACTGGAAGATAAGGTAGGTAGAAGTCTTCGAGACATAGGGGTAGGCAGACAATTCATGAACAAAATGCAAACTGCACAGGAAATGTTTCAGAGAGTCAAAAATTGGGATCTCATATTATGGAAAAGTTTCTTTACTTCAAAAGAAATCACCAACAGAGTGAAAAGAAAACCCACAGAATGGGAAAGAATTTTAGCCAGCAACCCCTAAGACAAAGGACTTATATCAAGAACATATAAAGAATTGAAAACATCAAGCCCCCAAATTCAAAGACCCTCTGCAAAAAGGGGCAATCTGAGATGAACACACAGTTCTCAGATGAAGATATACAAATGGCAAATAAATATATGAAGAAATGTTCACCATCAATGGTCATTTGAGAAATGCAAATTAAAAAAACATTTAGATTTCATCTCATTCCAGAAAATAAAGCTCCCATCAAGAAGTCAACTGATAACAAATGTTGGTGAAGCAGTGGGGAAAAAGGAACACTTCTCCACTGTTGGTAGGAGTGTAGACTGGTGCAACCACTATGGAAATCAGTATGGGGAATTCTCAGAACTAGGATTGAAAGTTTCTTTCAACCCAGTTATCCCTGTCATGGGTATTTTCCTAGAAAAAGTGAAAAGGTCATATCACAGTGATATACGTGCACCCATGTTTATAGCAGCACAATTTGTAATTGCTAAATCTTGGAAACAACCAAGATACCCATCAACCACAGAGTGGATAAAATGATGTAGTATTTTTATACAGTGGAATATTACTTAGCTATGAAAAAGGATGATCTTGAAGTTTTCATAGGTAAATGGAGACAACTTAACACTATCCTCATTAGTGAAATAAATAAGAATCATATTTATAAGTATCACATTGTGTCTCCAGTACAAAAAGTAATAAGAAATGTAGGAGTGATAAAACCCAAAATATGTAATTGATACTGTGAAAAAGAGAGGAAAAGAAAGTGCTTTGAAGGATATAACTGCATGTATGTTTAAGTGTGTAAGATGGATGACCATATTACTGTTTTTTTAGATCATGTAGTAGAAAACTGCTAACAGTCTCACTGTTTGAATATCTACTTTTTATGTTTTAATTTTCTACCTTGAACAACTATTTCCAAGATGATAGAATGTAATTTATCCAATAGTGATTTTTTAGTGTTTTTTTTTAAATTTTCTTTTTTTCCTTGGAATTCTGTATTGTTGCTACCCTTTTTTCTCTTTTGCTTTGTTTTGTTTTCTCTTTGAATAGATTTTTTTCAAAAATGAAAGAATGTCACTAGTCATGGTCCAATCAGGCCAGAGGAGTGTCTGGTGCCCCTCCAGGGTTTCAGGAAGCTGGGGGGGGGGGCTCCTACCTGCGGGAAGTGATGATCTAAAACTCTGCCTGAACCAACGCAGGTGCGCTATAACTCACCAACTGTGCCCTAACCTCCCTGGATTGAAAGTGAGTTTCTTAAAATAAATACAAAAAATAACTGTTGTGTGTTAAGCCCTTGCTGTTCCATTCCCTCCTGGTCCAGTCTCCATTTCCCAATTTCAAATTACAGCGACATCATTGTACCAATTCATTATATAGTAGGACACACAGGTCTAAGACCTATACATGTAAGAATAGAGGGAGTTATTTTACAAAACAGAAAGACAAATTTGCTGATATTCTAATTGCTTGTCAGCATGAAATAGTGAGTTTAATTTTTCAATACTTCATTTGTACGAGTGAATATATTCATGAGTATGTGATTTTGTTAATGTTAAGTCAATCAAGGTGACGTAGCAATTTACTGTATTAAACATGAGGAATCAGCCTGACTCTGATGGTTATTGTTTGGTTTGACAACAATTGATCCTAGCTATAGTCCTATCCTCTTTTCTTTTCTATTCTTTTCTTCTCTTTCCTTTGCTCATCAGCAAACTAAATAATTCATTTGTGTTAATTAAAACTCTGTCCTTTGTTCTTTTCTATCTTTTGAACATTTATTAAATTACATAAGAGAGATGTCTGTCACTATCATTAGAAAGCTTGCTTCCTGCAGACAGCCAGTGTGGGTAGGAAAACACACTCAAATCCCCCTCCACATGCCCACTGCTCCCATTGGAAACTTTACCTCCCATAGGTAACCAGTGTGGGCAGGGAGAAATTCCCAGGTACGTCACATGCACCTACAAACCACCATTGGAGAACCATGCTTCCTTCAGGCAGCCAGCACCCACCAGGAGAATCAGACAAACACATCCCTATGTGTCTGCCACCATCAGAGGAGTCTCAGAGTAGACATACAGGCTGACAGAAGAAGCAGCCCCCCTCCACTATGCACTACTGGCCATTTGGGAAGCCTCAGTGTAGCTACATGGGTCTAGAAAACCCACCCCACACTCTGTTCCTCCCTGGGAATCTGGGTTCAGAGAAACTCAGGTGCCTGTGCCATTCTCCTACACCATGGAGGGGCAGCCAACGTAGAAAGCACCTGGGACCCCAAAACTAGCTTGTAGGGAGGAACCCAGGAAAATGTCAAGACAAAGAGTAAAAGGCAATCTCAGACTTCCAATCTACAGAGAACAAGTCTGGGAGGTACAGACGTGGAAGAAAATGGAAGTCAGGCACCTAATGTCTCTGAGAGGATAGCAACTGAAGTAAAGAAACAACTTTATGAGACTGTAAAGGCAATTAGGTAAGGAATAACGTCTCAAGCAAAAGAAGAAATCATAAACATAATGAAAGAATTGCTCAGCACATCTAAAGAAGACATATATAAAAAAAAACAGTAGTATAGGAAAATGATGGAAACCTTGAATGAACAATATAGGAAGGAATTGCAATGCATGGAACAAATTCAAAGAGATACACAGGAAATTAAAAAGTTGATCAAAAACTGGCAAAACCACCTGAAAGAGACTAAAGGTAGACTATCACAGCTAATAACTGTGAAATGAAATATCTCTTAAAATAACAAAGAACCAGGAAATAGCAATTCAATGGCTGCAAGATCACATGAAGAAAGATAATTTAAGGATAACAGATGCCAGTAAAAAAGCAGGGGTCAACACAGATGACATTAAAAAGACTATTTATAGAAGTAATAGCAGAAAACTTCCCAAGCATGGGAAATGGATCTGGCATTCAGATAAGTGAGGCATATAGAACTCCAACTAGCCATAACCAAAGTAAATCCACACCCAGACATATAATAATCAAGATCCCAGAAATTCAGTATAAGAACAATATTAAAAGCTGTTAGAGAAAAGAAACAGATCACCCATAAAGGAATGTCTATCAGAATCATGGCACAAGCTTCAAGTCAAGAAGAGGTTGGAGTGAAGTGTTTCAAATCCTGAGAGAAAACAACTTCCAAGTGAGGTTAATATACCCTGCACAACTATCTTTCAAAATTGATGGAAAAATAAGATACTTCTATGATATGGAACAACTGAAGGAATTCAGGACCACCAAACCAACCATAAAGAGAATGCTGAAGGATGTTGTAGAGAGAGATAAAGATGACCATGTTTCCAGGCACAGCCGCAGAGGGGAACTGCCAAACAGGACAGGCAATTGAATGAAGGGGAAAAGTGGAGAGCCTACAGTAGGACTGTGGACAGAGATGAACCAATGCATTCCTATTGTAGCCATTAATGCAGATGGTCTCAATTCACCAATAAAAAGAAACACAAGGAGAGTGAATCAAGAAACAAGACACGTAATGTACTGTACACAAGAAATACATTTAAATGGAAAGGAAATTCATAGACTAAAAATCAAAGGGAAGAAAACAATTGTACCAAATGACAGGAGACCTGAAAAAAACAAGGGTAACTTGCTCATCAAGTGCAGAATAGATAAGAAAGATACGGTATTTTCATACAATGGAAAACTACCTAGTTATAAAGTAGGATAATCTTGAGGCTCTTGTAGGTAAATGGATGCAACTGCAGATCATGGTTATGGGTGAAATGGTTTGTATTCATACAGGTGAACACTGATTTATCTCCCTAGCATAAAAACTGAAAGAGTTAGTGGAATCCAAAAAGCACAATAGGGGGCTGGGGATTTAGCTCAGTGGCATAAGTGCCTTCCTGGAAAGCTCAAGGTCATGAGTTTGATCCCCAGTACCACAAAAAAAAAAAGCACAATAGATATTATGAAATTGATTATGGAGGAAACACCTAAAAAGGGAAAGCGGTAATCTTTGTTAATTTCCTATTATCTTGTTTTTAATTCTTGTATCAGCTTCATAATTTTGTTAGGTTTGGTTTTATTCTACCTTGTTTTGTTAGATTTTACTGTGTCTGATGGTATGGGTAACTATTTTGAAGCCAACAGGAAGTATTATGGTAGCCACTGTTGATTTCTTATCATCTTGCTTTGAAGTCCTATAATGCTTTCATTCTTTTGTTTTGATTGCTTTTTTTACTGTATTTTGTTTTATTTGACTTTATTATGTGTGATGGTATGGATATCTATTTTGAAGAAAAAATGAGATTATTGCAGACATTGTTCATTTTCTATTATCATATTTTGAAATCCTGTAACTCTTTTGTTGTATTCAGGGGTTTGTGCAGAGGACAATTAGAACCAGGACATGGAGTTTATAACATTGTTTTATGATGGTCACTCAGGGTTAACACAAGAAAATGCAGGAAATCTATCCACAACACCAAAGACATAGAATATTCAGCCAAGGGCATAAATCCCACAGCAATGTCCCACATGAGTCCAGATAAAGACCCAGAGCTCATAACAATGCCTCCCACAAGTCTAACTGGAGGTCTAGAGCCCACAAGGATTCACACCAGTCTCTTTTATGTATCCGGGCTGGGAAGGCCCATAGGTCAGTGGTGGAAGATAGAAAGTCTATGCCAGGAGGGTGAAGGAACTGTGCTGGTAGGTAGAGGGTTCTACGCTGGAGCAGACAAGTCACACTCACAACAAAGACCAGGGCTGTCCTGAAAAGCACCACAGCCATCCTCAGTGACGTGAAGGCCCCGGCTCCTCTGAGGACAAGCACAGTTGAGTACATGCCAGGAAGCCAGTGTGACGAGTTCATTCTGGAGACCAAGCGGCACATGTCGTTCCCTCTGGAGCCAGGAAGCAGTGGTCAATGTGAGGACTAGAGCTTCTCCAGGAGGACCAGTGGCACAAACAGCAACATGGTGGATAACCCACAATGCCTCAATGCACCAACACCTCAATGCATTACTGCATCTCAAAGCATTAACGCCCTCCTTCTCCACGTCTCTGTTTATGCTGGCTACGTTCCTCAGGGGAAACATCTATGCTCAGCAGCATGATAATTTAATTCTGCTGGTGTTAAGTTCACAACCAGTTTTTAATCCATAACAGCTTTCATTTTTTTGTTTTGATTGGTTTTAGTCTGCTTTATATTGTGTGATTTTATTCTATGTGAAGGTATGGACAGCTATTTTGAAGAAAACAGAATTATAGTAGTCATTGTTGATTTTCCTGTTATCTTGTTTTGAAGTCCTGTAATACTTTATCATTTTGCTTTGATTGGTTTTGTTCTTTTTTGTTCGGTTTGGTTTCATTTTTTTAAAAATAAAAATTAAAAATACATAAGAATCTTTGGTATATTGATGGAATAGATTTCTCTAGAAATTTGTTATATACTTTTTAAAGTAGAAGCTCTCCTAGGCACTTTTCTCAGGGATATGTTTCTGAGGGGTACTCTTATTTATTGGAAAATATTGAGATTTCAGTTATTGGTTCTGCTGTTTACTGTTGTGTAACTTTCTCTTTCTACATCTAGTGTTCTTATTGTAAACGGAGACTGACATGAAGTTCATAAAGACTTTAGGGGGATTAAAGGAAAACATTAGGATACTTCAGAGACAGAAAGACATCAGTTGAAATGCTTCTGCTACTTAATCATTACTTGACTCCAAGGAATTGCATTTCCCTGAGTCTCAATTTCTTTATACTTAAGGTGAAAATAACAGTACTCACTTTCTAGTTGAGAAGATACAAAAGGTGGCAAATAAGACATATGATTTCTGAGAATATAAAATTGTTTAGGCATGAGATAAAGAACAGAGTTTAGAAAACATGAATTCCATTCATCCAATAAAGCCTTACTTAGGGAAGGAGGTAGAATCATGTTTGCTTTCCTAGTATTACCTCCAATGCTGAGAATTTTTAATTTCTAAGTGCAACTAGGCTTCTAACTAAACCAAATTATCTTTCAAATGTAGCATTTTAAAATAAATATTCACAGTCTGGAGATTTAGCTCAGTTGCACAAGCACCTGCTTGGCAAGTAGGAGGTCATGAGTTTGATTCCCAGTATCCCTCAACCCCCCCCAATAAATAAATATTCACTAAAACAAACAAACAAAAGCACACAGAAACATTTCAATGAAATTTTAGATTTGAAATCATACTCTACTATGTCTATTGCTTCTGCTTGTTTCTGTGGCAGAGGGTTCAGAATGGTACTAGAAGAAGTTGAACACATAAGAAAACAAAAGATCTTGCTTTATAAGTACAGAAAGTCATAAAAT